>JAQGAW010001595.1:0-18382 GCA_034698025.1 Phthiracarus crinitus
ATTTATCCAAATTATATGAAAGTATTTGAAATGATGGCTGGATTTGTTTCGCCACAATCTATTGGTCTCAATAAACATGAGAAAATTCAAAAGCTTTTGAATAAGACGAGATTTTTATTCAAATATATTTCTTTAAATAATACTTATATATTACCATTTGTTTGTTCTATTGGTAATATGGTTCCAATATCGATGAATGCTACTTTAATGGATATTATTTTATATGCACTTCCATGGAGTTTTATATTGGCTTAAGGCATGAGTTGTTCTGTAAGTTTTATTGTTTGGCAAATCACTTATTTTTATTTGATTTGCTTTTATTTAAAATTAAAAATTGTGGAAAAAAATTATGAAATCGACAAATTGATTAAAAGATCAATTGTTTTAAATAATAAAAGAATTCATTCAATTATTGATTCTATTCAATCACTATATAATGAAATCAAGAATTATAATGACAATTATTGGGCAAAGTTTGCGTTTTGGTTCTATTTGTTATTATCAACTATTAACTGTCTCTTGTTATATAGCCTGATGTTTGGTGACATGATATCGTCAGTTCGCTTTGCATTTATATACGGAACGCTAGTTATCTGCTTAATATTATTTATTTTCATGAATACTGCTTCATCATTGGCTCATAAAACTGGAATATCTTATGTTCTTTTTCTGAAACTATACGTATGTAATATTAAAAGAAGGATTAACCTAAATATGAGATTAAAGGTAATGAAATATATACTGCGATTAGACTGACCAGATTTTTTTAAACAAAACATGGATAATTTAAAATAAAAACTAGATAAATATGGGCACAAAATAATTCAACGGATTTAAGCAATAGATTTTTGGCGTTCGTGCAAAATTTTTTAAAAAATATTTTTATTTTATTTTCTAATTGTATACAACAGAATCTCACAAAACCTATAGTATGGTATATAAGAGAGATAAAATTAGCCAAATTAGAGAGTTCACAAAGACTCATCCTTCTTAAATCACAAAATTCTTTGAAATAAGATACTTTTGAGGAATAATTTTTATATTATTTGAAAAATGGACAGTTCTATGTCCAGTTTTAATCAAGCACTGGACAATTGAGAGAGTCAGCTAAAACTGGAACATCCAGTGCAAAACTGGACATCTGGTCAGTCTAACCTCAATATATATTACTGGATTTAACCTCGATATATATATCGATAGTTATTTTGTGTTTCGGTAGTTATCAGTATTTATGGAAAGTTTGAGTCAAAAAAGAGTTGGATTTTACTGCTGGAAACTATTCATTATTAATTATTTCCGCTTTTATGAAGTATAGTAAAAACATTTTTAATATTACCTAATTTTACGAATATCTCCAACCCATATTTAACTATAAGCTAACTCCCAAATTTTATATAATTATGATAAAAAATTGTTGTAAAGCTCAACGATACAGCTCATGCATAGGCTTATATTTTCTGTTTTTTTTCTGAAATTTATTTAAGTTTTATTCTTATAGTAACAATTCTGTAGATAAGCTCCCAAATATATGTAAAGTTTTTTCATCATATCCCTGGCCTATATTCGTAAAATTAGATTATATAAATCTAATTGATTCATTTGTTATTAAATTCATTTATTTTATAGATTTTATCAATTATTGCAATATTTTTCATTAAATTAGTGGAAATCTCTACTAAATAAAATTAACGATTAAAACCGTTCCAAACTTTACTGAAAACTCTCAAAATTTGAAATAAATTTATATGTGTGATATATTAATTTGTGATATAAAGTTAAGAAATTACGATTATTCTTAAATTAATAAGAAATATTTTTAAAAAAGTGATATAATTAATGCAATTTTAGTAAAATTTTTAGCAAATTATAGCACTAATTTAATATACAAAATTTTTTTTGATAAAATATAAGTTTGATAAAAATTATTGATAACATTTAAAAACTTTAAATTTGTAATAATTTAATACCTGGAGAACGTAATATTAAGGGGAGTTATCAACCGTGAGACTGGTCTTTTAGTTGAAAACCGATTAAATCCCGGTTAAACCGGGAGGTATGGTCACCCTACTAACGGCCGTCACTTTATATGCCATAAAATCATTTTCTGGTGAATGTATCAAAAATTAGTTATATAAATGCAATGAAACTCTAAGTTACCATATGAGTTTATAACGAACGCGATCATATAGATTTTTTTCAAGAACATCCATGTTTATAAACTTTCATCATTTGCGTAATTTCGTGCAAATATTTTTTTTATAATTTTTATTTCTGTTCTACCAACTATGAGAAAATATTTTAATGACTTTGTATTTTCTAGTCATATATATCGTTTATCATTAATTCATTTGTTTTAATGGTAGGTCTATTATTGGGTCGATATGGTATAAATTTTTTAGAATTCGGTTTAAATAAATTTTTAATCTGATGAGCAAGTATTTATGTTTAATATTTAAATATTAAAGTATTATAATGTATTAATTTGCGTTTTATAGTTAATTTAAAATGTTGTCGTTTAAATCGGACCCCACATAGTATTTTGAAAAAAGTCGAAATAAGACCCGCAGAACAACAGACCGTGGGATACCCTGGTAGGGTCGAGTCCATTTAATCATATATTGATTCATTGAAATGTTTTCATTACATGTGTATTAAATTTATGTATATATGTTATATTATTAATTTTTTTCTTTCAAAGTCTTATGATTTTGTCTACCGTTTGTTTTTATATAATGAAATAATGTCTAAATCGATTTAAAATTATTGTTTATTCACTTTTACGTCAGATTGTTTAAGTGACTTAAGAAGGTATATCTAAAGATTATGAGCCATTCACGTGTAAACCGATATAACCATCGATCTTACCTGTAACGAAATTCATACATTAATCATTTATGATTAATAGTATTAACTTATACCTATTTATTACGAATAAACTTTCAAATAATGAACTGTTTTATTTATAAATGGATAAATGATTGGAAAAATAAACTTAAATTTAGTTTGTGATACTGTTTCGAGAATTCTTTCTAAATTGTGAGCTCTCTATGATTGCATCGTTTATATTCGTGTTAATATTTTATCATAAATCAATTCGTTTGTTTTTATGATGCAATAATGTTTAAGTACTTTAAAATTCTTTTCTATTCACGATTGCGTCATATTTTTATAATTTCATTACAGATATCTTAATATATAATTTAAATAATTTGTTTGTCTGTTTGTGGTTCTCTTTATAGGCTACTCCCCTGAGGGCCCCATCCCCTCGACACCTATATCAATAGATCCAGCTTAATGAGTAGGGATCAAATAGAGGAGTATGGAGGGGATGGGCCCCCTTGTGGGGATTGAGGTGGGAAAAAATACAAAATTGGTGTCGGATTAGAGTCCGCCTAGATCAGAGGTTGGTCATGTTGGGTTGGGGTAGGGTAAGGATGATTCTGGGTGGGGTACGGGAAAATCGGAGTGATTCCGGGTCGAAAGATTGTTCGGGTCGGGGATGTGTCTGGTCGGGGGTGTATTCGGGTCGGGTGTGAATACGTGTCAGGTGTGGGTCCGGGACGTTAGGGATCGGGTCTGGGGTGGGTTCTGGTTGGGTTGATGGTGGGTCCGGATTGGGTTATAGTGGTTCTGGTTCGGTATGGGTACGAGTCGTGTGGGGTTATGTCCTGGTCAGGTCGGGTGTGTCCGGGTTGGGTCAGGGTGGGTCCTGGTCAATTGTAGGGAAGGTCCTGGCAGGGTAGATGGTAGATTGAGTGTGGGTAGGGTCGGGTCATAATTTTACGAATGTGGTTTGAATTGGTTTGGATCGTTTTTTTAGGGTTAGGATGGGACCTGGAAGTGCAATGATGTGGTATGTCTATGGGAGATTTTTAAAAAATAATATTTTTAAATTATTCTTTTTCTTTATTTCCCGCCGAAGGTGAGCTTTATTGATAGTATCTTATAATTTTGATCAATTCACGTGTCATCCTATAACGATATTCTCACATTAATTATTTATGATAAATAGTAATAACTTATAATTATTTATTAATAATAAGCATACAAATAATAAATGTAATTATATATTTAAAAATAAACTTAATTTATCGTGTGATACAGTTTCAAAATTAATCGTGCAAACAAACCACGATTTCTTTAGTGATATATTTTTATTTGTGGATATGGAAGAAAAAATTAATTTTAAAATTGATTTAAAGTCAACAATACCAAACAGGTTCATAATACCGAACGCAGCCACACAATTATACAAAATTGGATTATCTTTATTTAATTGTGGATCAGTAAAGAGAAGTGCAATTTTTAATCCATCGTTCATTTTGTTTATTAATACCATCACAATGATTAGAATAATTGTTTCGTTAGCGCTTAATAGAGATAACCCTCAGATATTTATATTTTTAGGAGACTTTGCTTATTTTTTGAATGTACGAAATCAATTTAATATAATGATGTCTTTGCCTATATATTTCGCAATTACACAGCAATTTATTCATTTTTGGAGTTATAAGCAAAACACTTATCCATCGTATATGAAACTATTTAAAATGATGTCTGGACTCATTTCGCCCTATGATATAGGGTTGTCTAATAGTTGTGATCTGATAGGATTGCTAACGAAAGCTAAGATTATATTTTCACTGACAAATTCAGTGATTGATATTTTTATTCCTTTATTTGCGTTTACGTTAACATTTTTCTCTATGTATTCTCACTGCACATTAATACAAGTCATTTGTTTTGTTCTACCGTGGAGTGTAATCATAGCTATTAATGTTTACCACTTTTTCAAGATTATGGTTGGCCTAATAATATATTTTAATTTGCTTTGCTATTATTTGAAATTAAAACTAAGAAGAATTAATATAAGCATAAAATCTAGAATATTAAAAAAAAGACATATAAATAATAAGTCAATTCTTTCATTCTTTGATTTATATCATAACATTGATAAAGAAATTAATGAATACAATAGCATTTATTTGTCAATTTACATATTCTGGGTTTTAATTCTATTATTTCCGTGCACTTGTTTTATTCTATTTATTGCAATTTACAGTAAAATGAATTTATATCTGAGACTTAGTTTTATATGCATGGCTATTATTTGTATATTAATCTGTTATATTATTATGTCATCGGCTTCTGATTTAAATTTCGAGTTTAGAAAATCATATAAAATACTAATTAAAATCTACATATCATGTTCAACCTGTAAATACAAGATTAATAAATTAAAAGTAAGTATTATTAAATCATTGATGAACGTGAAAATCCTAGCGTATTAAAACAAATATTAATTATAAATAATTGATAATTGATATATTATTTATAAGAAAAGTTGTAAATATATTTATAAACAAGTATTACTAATCTTCTAATGTAAGATAATTAATTTAATAGTTTAGTTTAATATTACTAAAGTTATTTCAATTATAAAAATTAATTTTAATATTTTTTATAATTTACGAACCAAATTCAAATAATATATTTTCCAATATGAAAAATTTACTTAAATATTTTATAATATTTTTTGATTTCCAGTTATTATGTTTTATTGAAAGAAGCGGTGAAAATCGAGTTGGATTTTATTGCTGGAAATTGTTTATTATTAAATATTTCACATCATATCAAGTATTTATCATTTTTTTAAATAAATGTTATATTGTAATATTTATCTATTAATTTAATACAAAACAATCTACTATTTCTCAGATAATTGCTTTCATGATCGCATTATTTCTACGAATAATTCAAACTTCTTTTCCGTATCAATAATTTTTTCCAAATTATATATTGTTTTTAACTTTAACTGTTGTATCATAAAAGATAAATCATCAAAAACCGTTAATTAACGAGTGTTTTAAAATGCAATCATATAAATTAAAAACTATTATTATCTCATTAGTTTTATTAAGCCTGACTCTATTGCACGATTGTATTTGTTAATTAATAATCCGATTAATCACTAGAACTCATTAATTAAAATTTTGGTTTTACTACAATTTATTTGAATTTAAATAGCAATTAAATAAGATTTATTTAATCGTGTTTCGAGATAAAGATCTTCGCGATAGTAGTCTATCATAGTTAGGAAGATCTCAGTTCGTATGCGTGTGCATCCGTGGCCTGTATTAGCGTTTTGGCGTTTTGGTACAGCCGCTCGCGTTTTATTTATACATTAGGTAATTATAACGCAACTCGAATAAACTGTTTTTCTTGGACTTATTTGCTCATTTATTTAAGTAATTTTAACGATACTTTTTAAAATGTGTTTTTATATTTTTTGGCTCAATATTGGCTGTATAAATCTGTAGTGTATGTGACCTCTTGTCACTACACTATTACTGTACAGTTCTAGTACTTTCTAGAACTATGATTATTCATTGCTTATCGTTACAATTTGTATAACATTAGTCATAACTGTTAACTTACGTTCACTTATGTATTACACGTTCACTTACGTATTCACGTTTGCTTATTACACGTTTACTTATCAACACGTTTGTATACTAAAGCATTGCTATCAATAAAGAGTTTCAATGCATGAATGCTATCGTTTTACCTAACTGTTTTCATTGCCTATGTTTTACATTATGTTCACTCTCGTGAACATTGGTGTCTAGCCTTCGGTAGTATCACGTGGTTTTTCGGGTCATTCTTCCTCAGCAGTCAACGTCGTTACTAACCTACAGTTCCGACTACTACTGTCGTACACTACAAAATCTAAATCAGTATTACAATTGTTTATTAATACTAAAATGGTAAAGTAATGCGATAAAGTCGTTTTGATACAAATATCATTGTATTGGAGTGAAAAAGTAGATTAAAGCAACAGTGTAAAGATAATGAGAATAATAGATGAGAGGTTACTATATTATTGGTCGTTAATTAAAATAAGGTCGTCGATAGTAAAATAAAGGTCTCATGTATTTTTAAAGTTAACACTATTATTGGTTTAAAATCAAAATTGTCTATTATTCTATTAAAAATTAAAATTATTTAAAATCCAGAGAATACATGCATTTCATTTACAATTTTTTGGTACAATTATTCTAAATATTGAGAAATTTGGTGCACAATATTTTGTTATTTTTTGAAAAACAAATGAATATGTAATGCAGAAGAATTTTATTGAAAATTTATGGTCGCAGAAAAAAGTTTGAAAAAGAATGCTCTATTTTATTGTGGTTATTTTGAAAACGTAAATTCTATAAAAGATATTGTAGTATATGTGAAATTCTTAATTTGTTTAATTCACTTCTATTCCTTCCTTTCCTCAATTTCCTAAAATCCTTAATTATTTTGTTTTAATGGGGGTTTACCCTTCTTTGCCAATTTGTTTAATTTAATACTAGAATTAATTTACTATCTAGAAGATGATAAGGTTTTGTTTAACAGCAGTTTTTTTAATTAGTTGTATTTCAACTTTATTTAGTTGAAAATAATTATTTTTAATCTTAATTTCAATGAAAGTTTATCGATAATAAACACATGTTTAATACAATAAATACTATATATACTCGGAATTATTCTGCATGACGTTATTCAATAAAAAAGTTATATTAAAAACCAGTGTTTCGTAACTAACAAAATGAGTGCTTTATTTGTAATGTTTGTTATAACTTCGATTGGTCTGATTGGTAGCATAGAAATTTCCAATTCATGTGGACATTGTAATTGCAAATTAGAAGAACTTGACTGTGAGTGTTTGTTCAACAACTGTATTGAAACACTATCTCTTACGTCACAAATCAAAACAAAACTTAACCTTTATTTCGTTGATAGACTTAAACTTAAACTTAAATATACGTGTTATAGTTGAATATGTTGGTTTGCATGTTAACGAGTTTACGATAAGCGATGACATATACTGTTATGATACATTACATAACAAAACTCGTGTCAAATCATTTATTCTTATGAATAGCGGTCACAGCTTTCCAAACATATTTAATTTATCTTTCATGCCTTTCTTAAAAACATTCAAACTTTACAATAGAACTGATATAACTAGTCTTGATTATCAACACATGAAAGCTAACAATTCAATCGAAGAAATCACAATAACACACACGAATATTTCTGAAATTGATGAAAACTTTATATCTGACTTTTTAAACTTAAAAAAGTTAGATTTAAGCAATAATAAACTGCGATCGTTTAATCTAACGTCAAATTCATGTCCTTTTTTAGAGCGATTAAATCTAAGCCATAATTTTATCGCAGCTTTAGATTCAAATAAATTTCAAGTTACAGCACGATTACAAATCATTGATTTGTCGTACAATCAAATTGTGAAAATATGAAAGTTTTATTAAACCGGACTCTGTTTCAATAATGTATTTGTTAATTAATAATCCTATTCATTGCGGCTGTTTATCCATAGAACCCATACAGAAGCTAATTGATGACAATAATGTATGGCTTACTGGTATGGTTTGCAATACACCACAATAGGTGAATGGATAAGAGTTCAGTAAAGCATCGAAATTGTTGGGCGATATGTGTTTCTATAATAACTAAAAGAATTATTTTAAATAATAATAAAATTTTGAGAAAAATTGAAATAAAAAGTAAGATTTGAATTTAATTTTACATTTATTTTCGCATTTAAATGTTCATTTTGGATAAACATTTTTACTAAAAATATTATAAACATTTGCGTGAAAAAAGTATCAAA
The DNA here is from genome assembly GCA_034698025.1 of Phthiracarus crinitus. Classification (NCBI taxonomy): domain Eukaryota; kingdom Metazoa; phylum Arthropoda; class Arachnida; order Sarcoptiformes; family Phthiracaridae; genus Phthiracarus; species Phthiracarus crinitus. The sequence goes on from JAQGAW010001595.1 coordinate 8,687, forward strand.
CAGAAGCGGAATAATAGATTTTGCTTAAATTGATAAATGTGTGCTAATAAACTATAAAATAAATATTGTCTCGTGTCGGTTAAGATAACCTTCGGTTAAGTTTTACACTAAGAAATTATCATCGTTTCGGTTTGGGTCACTATTTTTTATTACTAAGTTCTGCACGGATTGAATAAACTTTTTATCAGTTAACCCGAATGAAACAGAAAACATGATAATCATATTTTGATATAAAATTTAAAGAAATAATTATTAATATGTCATATTAGTAATATTATTAAATGTCAAATTAGAAATAATTCAACGTAATTATTTAACATATTAATTATATTAGTAGTATTAAAAATGAAAATGAAACTCATAGATATCATTATTTTTGATACAAGTTTTATATATTTCGATTATTAAACATTTTAAACGAATTCGGTTCTGTTATGGTCGAAAAACATCTTTACTATAAGTTTATAGAATCATAGAAAGAAGTTATAAAAATACACTTTTATATCTTACTTTGATTATAAGGGATTTTAAAATAACAAAAAATCGATAGAAATCTATTGTTGAAAAAAATCATTAAAAATGAAATAATTCATTGTTGCAAAGCAAATATTCTAAAAACCTTTTAAAAATTGTATAAAATGAAATATTTTGTGGCATAATCCGATATTTTATGAAAAAATATCTTTAATTAAAGGCAAAAAATAGAATGAAAATCGATTAAATTGAGGGATATTTCGCTTTAATTAAATTTTTATGATGATTATTTGAATTGAAATGAATAAGAATTGAATATTCCGCATTTCTGAGCGGCACATGCCATTTTCAATATTCAAATATATTTATAATAATGATTTGATATAAATTTTCAATTTACAAAATTTAACAAAAATAATGAGAGCAAGCGATAGAAAGAGCCTTAAGGAGATATTATAATAATTGAACTTAGAGCTAAGTTCTATCTTATATTTATATTTTAATGCATGTTTTATTCAATTTGTTATCCTCTTTTATATTCTGTAACCACGTTTTATTATTGATTATTCTAAATTCAAAATTCAAAATATTGCAATGTTTAAAAATAGTCGGACTAAATTACCAAAAGTATATAATTATTTAATAGCTTTAAGAGAAATCTAAAACTCGAATATAAGGTGTCTTTTAAGAAACGGCTTGAGAGTTGCTTATTGTATGGTTAGGGACATAAATAACGAGTATATACGATCGCTGGGCTTAAGAAACGGCTCGTGGTTAGGGATGTCAATGACATGTATATAAATAACCGAACAGAACTTCAAACATCAAACTTATTTTAACCTAACCTCTTTTTGTTAGGTTTCTGCCGTCGGGTGGGCAGAAAAATCTTTCCCTGTCAGAAATCAAGCCTAACGAGGCCCCTTTCTGGCTCACAAAAAACACTAAACTAATTGTATTAGTTTCACAGTCGTATCTAATCCGGAGATAAGTGCTTTTAGCGCTAATGGAGCCTTAATGGCTAAAAATATGTTTACTTTAAGTTAAAACTTAAAGGAAACTTTCTCATAGTAAAGTTGGACTTTAGTCCAGATGTTTTTATATTTTACAATATTTTTCTATTAAATAAGACACGATTGGTAAACATACTTTTCCAACACAAATTTATTTGTAAGATTAACAAATCACAAGTATCTGATTCGCAACTTTCTAAAAGAATCCCAACCTCTATTTGTATCCAGTATATAAACCAATGTAAAACTAAATTATAGGCCTTTTTCTTAAACACTCACTCATATGCTTTAGAATATTTCACATATATTTTTATATTTAATATTGTATTCAATATTTAAATCATTTTAATAAAGTATTTATTTAATTCGTAATTCATTTTAATTAATAAGTTAGAAATTGTTGTGGCGTTGTTATTGCGCGGTTATTTGCGCGGTTATTTGTGAGCAAGTGAGGGGTACAGCCGAACTTAAGAATCGTTTTCCCAGCGTTTCAATATTATGGGTTTATCGATCTTAATTTGTTTTATGAAAAGATCTTATTATAGTTTTGCGTTTTGTTTCTGAAATTAACATATAATATGAATGACATATTAAGTGTTGCAATATAATGATAAAAAGAAACAAAATGTTGCTATGATTAACTCTATTTTCTATTTATAATTATTTTAAACTATTAATAAATTCAAAATAATTTTTTTAAAAATGTTTGTTGAAATTTAGAATAAGATTAAATAATTAAAACTTATGTTAGTTAGACTCGAATAACAGAAAATTTCAACTGTTTTTGTGCAGAAAAGTTGCAAACCGAAACAAACAGACAATACAAAGATTATTACCGAACGTACAGACTACGTATAAAAAAGCAGATTATGTTATTTATTTAATAGAATTTCAAAAGTAATAAGGCTTAATATTTTATTATTAATTTTTTTAATCATTAGGCCCGAACCCGGTCAATCCCGAGGACAATTGTCCCGTTTACTAGTCTAGATTGATTGAACAAATTCCCGTATAGTATTCTAAGAAAATATAAAAAATATTAATGCGTTTAAAAGAAATATCCTGTGCATTCCATGAATTATTTCTTTCATGACAAAAATGATTGATATAACCAAAATAAAAACAAAACAATTTCACTATAAAAATAAAACAATAACAGAAATACAAATATTAAATATAGTTTAATCATTTTAATTATTTATTGACTCATACATACTGGCACTGCGTATTGTATTTCATTTCTATTAAATATGTTGTGTTCGCAAAAATATTAGTAATTTATCAAAATTATTTTAAGGGTTAGGATTGAATTTAGAAAATTATCTAAAATTTTGGTTGGCGTAAACAATGCAAAGTTTCATTAAAACTCCAAGTTTCAATAAAGTTCTTTACATTTATGGTTTGACATCAACAATGAGAAAATTGAAATATTCTGCGAAAATGATGACAACAATAATGATTAGAATATTTACAATCCTATCAATGCTATTGTTGATCGGTTATGGATTTCATAACTCATTCTATACGAATAGTCATAATATATTGTTCAGTATTTCGTATTTATTTAAGTCAATGATAATTCTATTATCGTATATAATAATGTTGAATAATTTTGGCAAAATTGATGAAATACTGCTTCAGATAACAGAAAATCTATCAAAACAAGATCAGAAAAATCTACAACAATGGAGTGTAATCTATTTAATTGGTTGGATATTAATCATCGCAATTAACGCAATAACAATAATAGTTTGCTATATTATAGACGATACATACTATTTGATTATTCGTGAAATGGTTTGGTGTTTATATGGTTTCGGTTGGATTGCATTTTGCAACCTATTTGTCACATATTTCTGTCATTCGTTTCACTTAATGGAATCAAATATTCTTTCATTCTATGAAACGTGCGATAATGCAGGAAACGTGAACACAATAACGTGCAAACAAATGCAGCACACATTTAGCAATATTGTACGAATTAAAGAGTTAATTAACGATAATTTCGGTAAATTGCCATTTCTGTGGTTTATGGATATTTTCATAATAACATGTCTGCACATCACAGAGCTATCAGTCAAACATAATTTCTATGGACACACACTTATGACTGCCATATCCTATTCAACGGAATACATGCTAACATTATTAGTTGACTTGTTCTACTTATTTAGTGTCAGTTACTTTCAGTCAAGTAAACCATCGCTTAATGAGTTGATCACATGGTTGGACAGGATTTTGGATAATAATCGATTGACAGCAACCGAAAGAACTGAAAAGATTATACTCGTTCATCACTTAACACACGTATACGTAAACAACGATTATATGGCATGGAATATATTTGCGATGAATAGTTTGTTTGTGTTTGGCTTATTGAATATATTGGTCCCATTTTCGGTTATGTTTATGCAACTCTTTCAGCCAATTTTAGCACAAAATAGTAGCCATATCTACATTTATTGATTTTATTATCGTTTGCAAAAGTTAGGCAAAGTTAATAGTATTTGCATAGATATGTATTAAAGAGTTTAAAAAAATTTGTAATTTATTATTTATTCTTTCGACAGTATTTTATGATTAAACTTTTTCAGAAAAAAATGTTGGAATTTTTTTTATTATGTTTAGTTCGGAAATCTATGTTTAATCGAAACGTAAATGTGTGGTATTTTAATAGTCATTTAAACACTGTAATTAATAAAGTTTAATATCTACAAGCTTTTTTATGAATGGTTAATTTTTTAACGCCTTTAAAAACATTTTTATTTCATCAAATACTATACCTTTAGTTACATGGATCTCATCCGACAAATTACAAACATTTAATACTAATCTTATAAATAAGAGTCCGCTTTTATGGTCTAGAATAGACTAATAAATCGTTAGACTTTTCAAACCCAAATAATTTTTAAATTTATAACATAAATTCACGAGTTATTGTTATAACAAGAACGACACATTCATAGAGATCTGATTTTCTAATCGATTAAATTATACTTATAAGCTATAATTAATACGCTAGTCTTTGAATCAATAGTTAGCAACAGGGTTTCCCAATGTACAGTATAATAGTCTAAGGGAGTATCCTATAGACTTTTTTAAAATTATAGGGTGGTAAAACTCACCGGATTTAGCGGACAATATTTTTGCCTTTGGCCCAAAAATTTTTTCTAACAAAATTAAAAAAAAACAATTTTCCCTACTAAAGACTAAACCACGCACCAATGAAAAACAAAATAAATTTAAATTACGGTTTTTGAAAATTTGAAAAAAATTTAAGGGGGTCACAAAAACTGATCGCATATGATGGACAATATTTTTACAATATGACCAAAATTTTTTCAAATTTTGGCTATGGGGGACGGAAGGATGGACTGACAGACATGGTAAAATACATAAGCTGGACTTCTCTAAAAGAAAGACAGATAAAATATAGAAATAACTAGTTAATCAATCAGTGAAAAATATATACAATCATTAGTTTTAAGACTGCACCACATAAATGAGTGAAGTGTATCTATTTTATGATTTGAATTTTTTTCAAAAAATTAATGGTTTACATACCAGAATGTAGGTTTAAATTTTAATATCATTTGTGACAATAAAAATTTTATTCATATTATAAATTACTAAATTCTCTACTATTATCGTATGTTTTTAAGTTTACGAATTTTATAAGTCATAGAAATAATGGTAATTTATGGTAAGATCATTTTTTATATGATTTTTATGTTTAGTTTGGATATGATTGTCCAACATATGATTAGCTATATTGAGGCGTACACTTTTTAATTTTTTGGATACAATAAACGAATCAAAAATATAAAATAATTCAATGATATTTTTTAAATCCGATTTCCTCTATCACTTCTATATAATAACATAATCAATAACGAAGAAATAGATAAAAAATAATTATTTTTGGTTCTCTTTAAAAACTCAAAATAATTAAAAATATAAATTGTTTTTTTAAGTTAATAAAATAAATTTATTTTTGACTATTAATTAATAGTTTCCGTTATTGATGATTATTAACTTTTTAACTTTTTAATTTAATAAATCATTTTTAAACAGAGTTAATCATTAATTAAAAAAGTTATTTATAAGTTTCATATTTAAAAACTTGTCTATTATAATATTTTCATGATTTATCATTGAAGCCATGATTGCAACATAGTTTCTTAGATGTATTATTATTATTTTCTTTCATTTTAAATCTAATTTTAAACTCATAGATTCATCCATCACTGTTACTATATTTTTTAATGTACTTAACATGTCCCATATAAGGTATTTAAATAAATATATTTTAAATTTATTTTTAGTTAAAAGAGGAAATTTAATTTATTTTAAATTTATTACGCATTATTTCCGTATAAAAATTAAATTATTTTATTTAACAATGGTAGGAATAGAATTTAATTTAAGATCAGCACTACCATCAGGTTTAACAATTCCTAACGCTGGCAACCAATTATACAAAATTGGTTTGTCTTTAGTATCTACTGGTACAGGAAAAAGGAGAGCGTTTTTTAATCCATTGTTCATATTATTTACTAATTGTCTAATATTTTTAAAAATAATATTCTCCTTAACACTGGATGAAGATAATCCTCGGATATTTTTAATTATCGGTGACTTTTCATATTTCTTGCGCTTACGAATTCAATTCAACATAATGCAAGCACAAGGAATTTGTCTGGTCATTATATTGCAGTTAATACACATTTGGAATTATAAGCAAAACACTCGTCCATCGTATATGAAACCATTCGAAATGATGTCAGGACTCGTTCCGCCAAATAGTGTTGGATTACATAACCGGAAAGATTTATTAGATTTGCTGAGGAAAACTAAAATTATGTTTTCCATTGCAAATGCAATCACAAATATCTTCATTCCTATCTTTTGTATTTGGTTTACATTTATTCTTATGGCGCCTAACTGTACTGTTTTGCAGTTTATTTGCTTTGTAATCCCATGGGGTTTTATCTTATCAATCAATCATTACCATACAATTAACATAATGGTTTGGCAAATTGTTTATTTTAATATACTTTGTTATTACCTGAAGATTAAACTAAGAAATATTAATCAACTAATTATGTCATGTATAAAATGCAAAATTCCTTTAAATAGTAAGTTAACTCTTTCCTACTGTAAACTATTGGATTCCGTCGATAAAGAGATAAGCGATTATAACAACGTTTATTGGTCCAAATATATATTTTGGGTATATATCCTGTTCACACCCGCAACCTGTTTCGGTTTATTTGTCACTGTTTACGGTATAATGGATTTATATCTAAGACTGTGTTTCGTATCAACTGGAATATTGGTATACACTTCGATATGTATTGTTATTATGTCGTCCGCTTCGTCGGTAAATTTAGAAGCAAATAAATTATACTATTATCTGAATACGTTGTATATTTCATGCGTTACGACAAATTATAAAGTTAATAAATTTAAGGTTTATATAAACTTTATTATAAATATTATATAAATATTATAAAATATTATAAATAAATAATTCTATAATAGATTTAAATTAGAATCAAATATACCGAAAATTAGCAATTTTTAAATAATTATCCTTAAATTTCTCTAATTAAAAAATTTGAAAATTTTTTGTTTACTTAATTTTATCATAAAAGTATTTTTTTTTTTGTAAATTGTTTATATTTAAAAGAGTGAAAATAATTTAGAATTTTATTGCTTTATTTGTTAGTATGGCTCGAATACAATTTTAGATCTAATGTAGTTGTTTTAAATAAAAAAAATTATTTTTAAGTATTTAACAATATTATACTCACTTCTAGTTATTATGTTTCATCGAAAGAACAGGCGAAAAACAAACTGGATTTTATTGTTGGAAACTATTCATTATTAATTATTTTAATTTTTATCAAGTATTTAGTTTATTAAATTATAAATATTTTCATATTATATTTAATAAAAATTGTATTAACATATCCTTATAATTATTTTAATATTTTCTAACAGGCAATCGCATTCATGGTTGCATTTTTCCTACTAATTATTCAAACATCTTTTTCTTATAAATAATTTATGCATACATTTAATATAAATATTGGTTAAGTTATATTATTAAAGTTGTTGCTCATATATTAATATGAATTGTTATCAAATTATTATCAAATAAACAGAAACTCGGGTCAATTGTCATTTTTGTATCGTTTATTTATAACAGATGTGTTTGGCTAAAGCGCTTTGAAAGATCATTCATTCACGATGTGCTTATTAAAGGTAAAAGATGTGAATTTAGTCTGTAAGCGGTCAACGGGTTATATATCGTACTCTCATCTTGTATATATCGTACTTTCCTGAACATAATTCGAACATGAGTGCCAGGGTTTCCCAAGGGGGGATCTAGCCCCGTATACCCCCTCCCCTAAAATTGAAAAAGTCGATCACCACTTGCCAAAATTTTGAGATTTCAAGGACAAAAAAATTTCAAAATTTGAATTTTTTTTGTCATATTGTAAAAAAATTGCCCATCAAATCCGATGAGTTTTTGGGACCCCTTTAAATTTTTATCAAAATATCAAAAAATATGTCATTTAAATCCGTTGTGTTTTTCATGGGGGCGTGGTTTAGGCTTTCGCTGGGAAATTTTTTTTTAAAAAATTTTTAGAAAAAATTTTTGAGCCGAAGGCAAAAATATAGTCCGCTAAATCCGGTGAGTTTGACCCATTGAATTTTTTAAAAAGTCGAAAGGACACCCACTAGACCATCAGACCTTGGGAAACCCTTACGAGTTTAGCTCGCTGTAAACGAACATCAAAACATGTCCGAATAACAAGTATAGCACGTTTATAACACTTTTTCATAATTTTAACATTTTATTTGTTGAATAGCCTTAAGACTTTAATCGGAAAAATATAGAACATAAAATAATAATTACCGATAGACAGTTAGGAATAGACATGCCATACGTCCAGTTTTGGGCTGGATTGTCCAGTTTTATGATATATTTGACACTGTAAAAATTATATGTTCATTAAGAAATCTTTATTGTCCAGTTTATTTCCAGTTTTTTAAAATGGTTTTTAAGTAAAAATCCAGCTTAACTCAAAAATTATATGGCAGGTCTAGTTAGGAAGTCATTAATAAATCCATTAAAACGTCATCTTTAGTAACATTAGTTAAATGGAATGAGTGATTTCAAATCAAATTGTATAATAAATATATTTTAAAATAGTATTTAATAATTTGACGTCATTATGAATTACTAAGTTATGAAAAAACATCTCTACATTATGTTTTTGTTATCATACTTAAATCAAAGTAATCATTACAAACTTTAAAATATAATATTTTTTAACTCAATCATTACAAATAGAATCTAAGATCATTCTTTTGTTAGTCCGTATGTGTAGTACGACTAACCGACTAGTTGTAGTCGAACCGTTGGTTACTACGACGATGAAAGCTGATTAAAAATGCCCTGTAGAACCACGAGATTATCTTATCACAGAAGGTTATAACACAGTGTTCATTAGAGCGAATACAATGCTAAGCAAAGGCAACGAAAACAATTAAGCAAAACGATAGTATTCAAGCATTAAAAATACGTTAATAAAAATAATATAAACAATGAGTTAGATATACAAACGTGTATTAAAATAAAAACGTGTAATACATTAGTGAACGTAATTTAACAGGGATGCGTTCTATCAAATGGTTAACGATACAGTTAAATAACTATTGTTTTGCGTTGCCATAACAATCCAGTTTAGGAGAAAAAAATTAACTAAAAATGCGTTCTACTAAATACTCAAACTTAACAAAAGCTTTCGTTAAATAACGATCACTTAGAAGTCATAGTTAGTTAACTAACGTTTTTACGAAGCACGCGACTTACTTATCGAGAATTTTTAGGCGAACACACAGTATAGTATATTAATTGTCTATTAGTTTTATATAAATTACTTATTTATAATTGACATATTTACTATTAAAAACGGTTATAACATAAATTTTAACAAATATTAACTATGTTTGAATCAAAAAATAATTTATTAATTCATAGTAAGTCACAAATGAAAATACGTTAAACGTTTGAGTTATGTGTTAACGAAAACAAAAGCTTCGTTAATAAAGTTTAGTAGAATAGAGCTGCAAAAATTTTCAGGACAGGACGGGACAGGATCGGGATTGAGATAATTTCTTCGGGATTTATCGGGAC
>JAQGAW010001596.1:0-18380 GCA_034698025.1 Phthiracarus crinitus
TGAGAGAGAGAGAGAGAGAGATTAGAGAAAGAAATAATTATTAGACAAGAAGATGCTCATAGAGAGATGTTCTATATATTAAATCTTTTAGTACAACATTTACATAATAAATGTTTTATTAATGAGTATTTAAAGTGAAAATAATGTTTTTGGAATATTTATTTTGTTTAAATAGTTATCGATTGGAAAACATTGATATTAATCCTAATTACTTTAAATCCTAGACACATATTACATTATTTTAAGGTTAATATATCCATATGTATATATCCATACAGTATATTCTGAATATATTCCGGTATATATTGAATTAATAATTCAATCAGAAAAATTTCTAAATTTGTTGATAAGAATTATTATTGGTTTAATATCATTGAAAAGATTAGAGATTACGTTTACGTGAACATTAAATATCAAATATTAAAGATTAATCCTGTAAATGACGGCAAAACTACTGAATAATAAAAAACATAAAAAGGCTATTTTTATATTATTTTACAATCCAATTCATATGTTTGTAAATTATTCAATTTATTTGACGATTATCTAAGTGTTATATTCTCTAAAAAATTATATTCAATTGGATTCTTAAATGTCATCCATAATCGTTTAGTAACACCAAGTTTAGCTATAGTTTGTTTTTATTTTTAAATTCGATTAACGCTTCGGGCTTTATATATAGCGAACTATTATGTCATAAATTCTTTGGCGACAAATTTAATTATAATTTTAATTTAAATTATTAAACAAAAACAAACATTTAAATGCGAAATTTTTAATTAAATCGCTTCAACATAAGTTCATTTTTAAATAAAGTTTAAACACATCAGTTTAAAAACTTTTAAAAACAAATAAACATACTGTTTGTACGCCCGAAGTTGTGTCAAGTGTGTCATTATTCAAATTACGTAAAATTAAACAAAAAAGATTGATTGCGAAATATTCTTGAACAATATTTAAGAACTACAATTAAAGCTGACCTCTACATAATAAAATTATGGCTCAAAGTTTTATAATGAGTTGTAAATACTAAAATGAGCATATTAAAATTTTTTGATAATTAGTGACTAAAATTTAATACCAAATAGGAAATAAAGAATTAAAATTCTATAATAGAGAGTAGTGATTGAAAATTTTACTCCACTAACGTGGAACGTTAATGGAATTTGAAAATAGCTCCGTTAATGGAACGTTAATGGAATGAGAAAATTAGTTTTGACCGTTAGTCATTTTTTGCTAATTTTCAAAAATATTTTTATTATCAAAGTATATTACCAAATAATTTACGAATTAAAATTACACTTTGAAATTTGAAAATAAAGTTATTAAAATTAATATTAATTGAAATTTTCGAAGATTCTAATGTTTTACCACTCATAAAAAAATTTTCCGATTCGAACTGAGTTTAATTATGTTAGTTTAAAAATAGTAAAACTTTAGTGAGTGGAACGTTAGTGGAATTGAAAAAAGTACCGTTAGTGGAACGTTAATGGGATCTGATTTTTATTTTTTGCCGTTAGTGGAACATTAGTACTATTTTTGGGAGCGTTAGTGAAACGTTAGTGGAATGGAATTTTCGAATATTTTCAATCACAAATAGAGAATTAAGTTTTTTGAGAGATGAAAAAATAAAAATAAAAATATGATAGTTATTGGCTAAAAATATGCATTTATAGTTTATTTAGTCACTGTTATCAGACAGACGCAAATCCAAAAGCTAGACTTGAATAATAACAAAATAAGCTAAAAACTCTTTAGTTAATCAGTAATTTATGAGATACAATAAGTTTATAAGCTTCTCTAACAATACTGTAATAAATAAGAAATAAAAATTATAAGATACCCGTAAAATATAAGCGGAAAATTAATTTAATTTTTATTAACAAATAAAAAATCTTTATTAACGCACACGACATCCATAACGCATATAACAATTGCTAAATAGAGACAAATTGATTAAATCTCTCAATTCTGTCGGCCGATGATGTGCCAGAAAACGGTAGAAAAACCCTTATATTTATATTTAGTGCATCCAGTGATAAGAAAATGATGATTTAGGGTTTCACGACATAAAACAAGGGTTATATACAGAGGTTGAGCATTAGTTTAATGATGGACTTAACGAAAAGTATGAGCTAAAACTTTTCATTTGCTCGTTAGTGGATTTATCAAACGTGAGCATGCAATGGATATAATGCTTATAACAAATACTGCTATAATATTTCCGATACAGGCATTTATAATCCGAAACAAACATTTGTATCAATAAATTGTTTGCGTTTGCTTTTATGACAATACTAGCAATTTTAAGATCCAGTTGTGTGTGTGTGTGAGCATCCATATGGACATTTATTAATCTAATTACACGTTTGTCACGTGCGAAACATACAGTTTATCGCAACTATCGCACCACAATTTAGTTTAATATATCAAATTATTATAAGTTGTTTTTTAACCAGTTTTGCCCAGATATTAATTTTTTTAATTTCAACAATTATTGTCCGTTTTTATCATTAATTGAAGCCATATAACACAAATTTTGTTGCAAAATATCATTATATAACTTTGAACATAAAAAATCATTATTAGAGCCTTAAAATGATAACATTTGCTACTTATTTTATTTCATAAGCTATGTCTGAATTTATATACATAAAACTCAAAAAATTGAGTAATTTTAACTCCATTTATTATTGCTATTTAAACTATTATCTCAATAAATGCTATTTTTCTATTTTCAAAAAATTGAAAAAGTTGTCGTTTAAATCCGATGATTTTTGTGAATCCCTTAAAAATTTTTTTTTAAAATATGAAAAAAATTTCATAAACAAAGCATTTATTTTGCAAAATTTTCAAATTTCTTTTCGAATAGATAGCAAAGTATTATAAAGAAGAGTATTTATAACAAAATATTAGCAATAAAAATTGTATATTGAAAAATTTTAATTGTATTATTTTATTTATATGAAATTTCTTATCAAAATGAATGCTATTTTTAATTCTCTTTTGTTCAATTTTTAAATCAAATTATATCGCAATTTTTATATACTATAAATGCTATTACTTTGAGGCTCTAGTGATTATATAACAGCTCTTGTGTGGCAAACTCTAAATTATATAACCACTTTAAATGTGGTTCAATTGAAAGCATAAATACACATTCATTTGAACCATCGATTACAACAACGTTGAATTTAATTCCATGAAAGTTAATTCTAACGGTATATTAATTAAATATTTTATATTAGCAAACTGATGAATTAAAATGTTATTACAAAACAGGCGATTAAATTTATTAGAATAAAATATAAAACAATTTGCAACGAAAAACAAAAATGAATAAGTTTTGAATATAAGTAAATTCTAAAATTGTGCTGAATTAAGACAAATTACTAAAAATTACGTAAACTTTGGTCCTATAAGTAGAAAATAAGCTTAACTTTATTGCTAAAAATTGTAATATAATCTGTAGTAAACTTTCTACAAATAATTTTAAGTTTTCAAAAGTAATCGAATGGTAAATGACTTTTAACTAATACTTAAGCTTATAAGAATGAGACTGCATTCTAAAAATCGATAACAGCTAAACACAAGAAATCAGAGCACAATTCTATAAAAACATAACTCAATGATATCTGTGCGATCAGTAATGATTCGCTTGGGATATATAGAGACGTCTAAAATCCATTCGCTTAATATTTCCTCTCGAATTAAATCAATTTGTGATGATCGCCATTGCGATTGATTCTGTTTGGAAATGTGAACCACACTCACGATCGCTGCAAATTCATTATTGATGGAAACACGTGAGCCATAGCTATATATATAAACTATTTCTTTATTATCGTTCGTTTTAATCTTTGTTCAAACATTGTTTGTTAAAATTCTTAATCATTAGATATTTTTTTCTCGATTTCATTCGTTAAACCATTTTTAATGACATACTCGACACACGATTATTGAAATAATTTCCAAATTACAATCAGGTATTATTAAAATAGATTTATACAAATAGAGTCTATGTTAGTCTATGTTATTAATAATCTAATTTTAGAATTTTTATTTTTACTAGAATTTATATTCAATGAAATCTAATTTTAGTGATACACGTGTTCTAATTTTCTTATATTAAATTAACTCATGTTTTGAATAATGCAAATTTAAAACGTCGCCCGAGTTTTCTAATTATTATTAAATTATTGTATAATAGAATTTTTCTCAGTATAAAGCTTTGGTCATATCTAAAAACATTTTATATTTGCGATAGTTTTTAAAAATTATTTTACCCTAAAGTGCAATAAAAATATAAAGTGTGCTTATAAGTTGAAGACAGCGTTCTTCTAAGTTCTTATCTGTTACCGAGAAAGTACTTATTTTTATTCAGATGTTTTAGTATTTTTCATAAGTTGTTCGCAAATATTTTTGTTTTTGTTTAATACCATTACATATTATTATTGCCGGTTATCTTCTGCGTCAACACATTCAAAACAATCTTAAGAATTGATCTGTTTTACAGATACTGTAATGCTATAAACACATCACCATAAGGAAGTGACCCTATCTATGATTCCCGATTCCTATGAGTGCTCTTATATGAATAGAGAACTAAAACACGTGAATTTTTTTCTCTCATAACAAATAGTTTATATTAATGTTTGATAATTTTCAACTCTTAACATAACTATTCTTCATGCAAGAGTAGTCAACCGAAAACGGTTTTTTTTGTTATTCTTATAAATCATACAATAAAAAAGTCAAATATGCTTATACAAGTATCCAACGATAAATAAGGTATAACAAAATAATTCAATGGCTTTTATTCAACGAAACTTTATATTGTGCCGCGAAATACGATAAATCTAGTAAATATTTATTAGCAAATCGTTTGGAAATTGTCGGAAAAATAAGTTTTTATGATGACAATTATATTTCTATAGAATGTTTTATTACAATATTTGAGAATAAAATTTAGATCAAAAGTACAATTTGTAATTACAAATTGAATTCTGCCATTAAAAATGAGACCAAACGATAAGTTTATTTAAATCTCTTAAATATCTATTGAAAGAAATGCACGACTATGTTAATAATGAAGTAGTTTTGCGATAATTTAGTGACAAATGATTGCAATTGACGTTATAATATGTATTTAAAATATTAAATAAAATATTACCAAATTTTCGAATAAAGATTAGTTTATTTCTTTCTTAATTTTTCTTACATTTCTTACGAAATAGTTTTTCTTTACTTTACTTTTATATAGTTTGAAAGCTTTCTGACAGCCGAATAATAAGTTAATCGAAATATCATGCGTTACTGTTTTCTTCGCGATAATTCGCTTATCGCTGTGAACCGAATTAAAATCAGTGCGAGAAAAATGGATGAATGCGATCATTACTTAGCGATAATAAATAATTGATTTTACGCTTGTATTGCTTAATGGATATAATATTTATTGCTAAAATTACTTTCGATCGCTAATAAGTGAATAAGCTCTACAGTGCAGCACCACTTCTATTCCATTCTTGATCTAATCTTAATTTTTTATAACATACGGAAGTATGTTACCCTTTTAAGGCCTTAATATGATAATATGAGATTTTTCACGGAATACTGTACTGTACTCGGCAACCAATTTTACTGCTATGCGCTTCCGTATAGTTAATCGCAGTTTTTTATTAAATGGAAAACTTAATATATATTTCTTAATTAATGAAAGAGCATGTAAGTTACTCGTATTTCACTAAAAGTTTTATTAATAAAATACAGCGCAAAAATCAATTTACTAAACCCAAAACCACATAAAGCATTATTCTTGAAATTTTTAAATATTAAAAAATTCACTTTACTATAAGGTTAACATACCAATAAAAATTTAGAAATAAAATCGATTTAACATTAATCTGATTTTAGTTAAAGAACAAGTTTGCGCCTATTTCTAGACACAATATCTTTTGTCGTCAAATTTGCAAACAATATTTTTAGTATCGAAAAATCTCATTTCGGCAACTCTTTTCAATGTTCGACAATACTGTACAAACTGAGTACTACTGACGTTAACATACTAGAAGTTTATTTGCAAAGTAAAGGAAAATTTCAAAAAACTTGTGCCAGAAAAATAAATTGTTTACAGTTTTCTCTCTTTTTTATAAGAAAACTCGATGAAAGTTTAGCTTTTCGCTTTCAAAACACTAAATTCTAAAGAAAAAAGTAAAATAAGATGTAAAATTGATTTTGTTTCAAAGAAAAAAATGTGAAATATGATTGTGTTATTTGTATTCTATTTGATTAAGTCATCATCGATTACTATATTCGTTTGAGCAATACGTATATGAAACAAACCCTATCATTAGCACAGAAAAATTTCAACGAAAAAAACTTTTAGTAATGTAAAATATCATTTTAGCGCGTTATTATGATTGATTGATTCTTTCGGTGATACTTTTAATATGGTTTTGACTATTTATCTATTTATCAAGATTTGTAATGAATGTTTTAGAAACTGATAGTTTGTAAAGGTATTTCAAAAAATTCGTTTTTTGTTCCATGAAAATGATTCTCTATATTTTATTAACTTAATATCGAACTTGAATTACAGTATAAAATTAATTATGTTTATCACTATATAAATTTGTAATAATGAAGTTTATGTTACATCAAAATTATTATGTTCAAGATTCGTCTAATTCTTGTTTAATAAATTGTCGGGAAACTCCACTTATTGTGGATAATATTTTACCGGAAATTTTTTTTGATCAATTCCTGTATAACATTTATCATAAAATTGTGTAAAAATAAGTTAATCATTTTCATATTTAGCTCACTTAAACTCCAATTACTGATTTTGAGCACATATGCGCGTCATATGCACACAGCAGTGGACTTAAACTATCGTAGGATATGATCGATTAATCGTCATCTTTAAAAACTTTTAAGCTAAACTCTAAAATTATTGATTTAATGAAGACTAGATAGAGAGCCAACCATTACTAGTCATTCTTGTTTTCTAAATAAAACTTAACTTTTGCCGTATTAAATATTTATTTTCTGATGTTTTTATTTTTCCAATTTTTTTAACCTAATATAAAAATCAGAACCATTTTGGTTGGTATCCCTGAATAGTTTTTTAATTCAAAATTTTAATTAAATTTGGCGAATCACTAGAATGATTAATATTTTACAAGTAAATGCACTAAAAGCAAAGTTATGCACTTAATTCAATTTCGTTTCGATTTTAATCCACTTCCTTTAAAACTTATACGGTAGTGCTGCGTGATATTGCTTTCATTCTTATTGCCGATGTTTGATGTTTACCCACTTTCGTCACGTCAAAATTTAGTAGTGGCTCATCTCATCGGCGTATCATACAGTAAAAGGTAAAACAATTTGTCATTTTGCCCTAAATGTCATTTCTATAAACATGCGTGTGATTTATTCGCTTTTTTCTTTGGTTTGGAAATAAAACATTTTATTAGCATAATAGGGTTCATAAATAATATATATTCGTAAATAAATAAGGCTATAACTGAGAGCGAGTAAAATTCTATGGATTTAAGTTGAAATGAACAAAATGTACATCGAATAGTAGCCATACTTGTTTCGAACAGTTTTTTTTGTGATGAAAAAAAATATTTTTTATTAAATAAAGAATCGGTCAATACACTGAAGTTCGTTAAAAGATTTATACGCATTCTATGCCCAAATCAAAAAAAATGTAACAAAAAAAGTTTTATTCTGTTTAACCTTTTTCCGTGCGTTCAGTGAATTTAGTTACTATTTCTTACGAAACGAAAAGCACTTTATCCAAAACACTTTTCCTAAGAGTAAATCAACTGAAAAAAACTTTTAATGTAAATGCTATATAATTTATTTTCTGTGAAACTTGTTTAGGCTTAAGCATGATAAATATATTTATCATTTTTTACTTTTCTATGATTTTTTTCCTTTTTGATATAATATGCAATGTATACGAGATTTCGTTGAACTTAAACTTTTTTCATTAACCTTTACAAACATCATAGTGTTTAACTTTTTTTACCTTAAGTAAGCGTATAAATATCACACCACACCTCTTGAGACATACTTTTTTTCTTTGTTAATTATTTGCTCTTTTTGTTTTTATTTTATACTAATTGGATAGTTTTATGAGCAAAAAAACTTAATTTATTTTACTATAAAAGATGGGTCTGAACTGCACAGATCGTCTCTGTATTCGATCAATTAATCCAATGGTAATATTTTTAACATTTTCTCAATTGATACGTCAGTTTCATCGAATTCCCGTCTCAGTCACCTTTGATAACACAGATTGAGGTCACTGTAAATGATCCAATAGTGATAAATTTTTTAGGTTCAGTTATTTTGAAAAAATTTCGTTTCATAAATCGAAATCAGATTATCATTACATCTTGACTTATTTACGCTACATTTGTGTTAATAAACAGATAAATTTAGTTTGTGTTACTTTTGATATTGATTTTATCAAAGCTTAGTTCACTTTAAAAAATTAGTTTCAACCACTCGATCGTACAAAAACAAACTTAAACCATATAATTGGAAAAAAGTTTTAAGATTCTCGTAGAATGAACGCAATGCCAGATTTTTTTGCAAACGAAAGCAAACAATTTTTTAAAACTTTATTGCTTACAGTTTATTTTCTCGTTTCTAAATAGATACTGGTTTGACACCGTTTTAGGCTATTGTTTGACGAACCAAACAAAGAATCCTTTCATTCCAGTGTATATTATTTATTTTCTTAAATTATTGTCAAATTTAGCACATGTTGAAAATCGTTAGAAAAAAAGCACAAAAAATTCGCTATTAATGTTTTATATACAAGTAGTGGTTTCTATGATAATATTTACAAAATCTGGATTAATTCAAAATTCATCTGTAAAGACGGTGAAAATCGTTAATTATTCAAACGAATTTTTATTGAAAAATTATCGTTTAATGTTTAAAACTAAATAATTTGTCGTTTAAATTCGTCAAATTTTGGTATGATATGGGTGTTCTTTTGATGTGTACTTTGGCAAAATAATATAAAAACGTTTTAAATGCCAAAATTAAAATATTTAGGTGAGTTTTTATACGATTATTGGAAATTTCTTCAATGATTATGTGAATAGTGCTGTTTTTCTAACTCTTTCGATCATTTATTTCAAACGATTAATAATAAATTTTGTACCCTTTTTAGCAATTTTTCTACAGATTTTGACAATATTTTGATTTCCTTAATTCGATCTTACATTAATAGAACAGTTTTGATTTTAGAAAGCCTAATGTGTCTCACAATTAGACAAATGCGGTCACACAGTCGGATATATTGATAGACATACTCAAATTCATAAGTACAAATTTTCTAATATTGATTGGAATAAACAACAATGATACCACTACTACGGATGAATAAACCGCTACCATAAGATAAAATAAAAATATCCATTATATTAAATTTTTATCAATCAGAATATCGCGACTGTAGTTATTTGTAATTCAATAATGGCTGATAGAAAAATGATTTGTCTTCAAAAGCAATTTTAGTTTTCGAAACTCTGATCGTAAGCCAGTAAATGAGATATTTTAGAAATTTATATTACGAAATACAAATAACAAAAGTAAGTCGAATGAAATCTACGTTTGGTTCATATAAAAACAAAAGCTTTATTTGTAGCAAAGAAGTTATATCCGTATATCCAGTGATTTCCAATAAACTTTGGTTCAATGAGTTGGACATTACGTTCTTTGAATTCCTTTTTCGTAAAAATCTAGTTCGTGAGTAATTTATTGTAAATAACTTCTTTTGGTTCAATCTGTCGAATGAAAACGAATCATCATTTTGTGTGTGTTTTTATAAATTTAGTTTTGAGTCGAGTTTGAAATTAGTTTTGATTGCGCCGTAACCGTTGCGGCGTTTGTTTTATATATTAGCTTTAGTTTTTATTACAAAAATCATTTACATACTATTGAAAATGAAAATTTTTTTGCAGAGTTTGTATTTTTTTATTAGTTTAAAAAAATCCGTTTATTTACACAACACTCTAAAATTGACGAAAAACTTTTCAGTTTTTAAATTAAATCCAATGTTCACTTTAATTAAAAATGGTTAATTAAAAAGCAATAATTAATTCGCAGATACAGTACACGAATAGTCGCATACACTTTACAATGATATTATTTTTTAGTTTTTCACTTTAACGTTAGCGCTTTCTTCACGTTAAGAACTTGCGAAATCCATATGCTTTTGCGTTGAATTCAATATTTTATAAAATACTGTACATAAATAAATCGTATTTTAGTGAATGTTTTTCCAACAAAATTAATAGTAATATAAATATAATTAAAATTAAACAAAATTACATTTATTCTACCGAAACACTATAATTCTTTTTTAATGATACACTTATTTAAATTAATTTATTAAATTAGAACATAGTATATCAAGAGTTAAAGTAGCGTCACATCACGTTTCTATATATAAGCGATGCGTGAAAAATTTCTAATTAACTCTAATTTAAATAATGCATTATTTATTAGCAAACTTTTTTGCGGTGTTTTTTCTCTAATCAACCGAAGAGTACACATGAGCTTTACTTTCGGTTAAGTACCACTTATAGAGATTACAAGCAAACAAAAATAAAAAATATTAATCGAAAGTATATATAAATACTCGCTGGTAATTAAGTGAGTAATGAATTACAACTAACGAAATGTCAAAGAAAGTGCAACGAATTTTAAAACTTTGATATGTGGCTAAAAAGAAATTTATCTACGCTTACAGCGTAGTAATATGATTACAGATCTTGTTTATTCACAATTTAATTAAGGCTTATATACGCTGACATTATCTAATTTTATACTTTCGATTTGGTCGTTACTGTTTTACTAGAAGTCAAAATAAAATAATTATTTTAATTAAATTACGTATAATTATTTTGCATTAATCGATTTATATATTAAATGCTATATGTTTACCATAATTTTATTTTAGAATTTGATTACAACAAAATGGAAAGAAACGTAGAAATAAGAATTTTTAAACCTCTAAACTTTAGGAAATAAATTATTATCGTTAACTAAGTCTATTTAATCAAACTTTAATTTTGATATGAATTGTTACAAAACTTCCAACAAATATTTACCATTAATTTCAAAAAAATTCCTAATATTTTAGCCAAAACTCTAATTAAGTTTTTCTACATTATAATTCATAAATGATTATTTTCTGTACAGTAATATTGTTATTCAAGACATATTTCAAATTATAAAAATTATTAATGGTATAACTAAAATCTAAAAAAATTATCATTTCAATTGCTAAATACATGTAACATATAGTATTTGCTTAATCGTTGCGATGTTAGCATTATGTTTATGATAACTAAACGCAATTTTTCATTTATAATAAATTACTTGTTTAGGTTATCGTATACGGATTTTTCTTTTGTATTAAAGGTCTTCTTTTTCCATAGAATTTTCATATGTTAGTATAAATTTAGTTCATATAATATAGCGTAGATATATATATATATACTGAGTTTAGTTCACACTGAAGAATACAGGAGTAATCACAAGATTTTCTAAATAAGCTTAAACAAGCTTTATCGCACTCAATTCAGAATTCAGTTTACAAGCTTACAATATTTTTTTTGCCCGATTCAGCAGCAAATCTACTATATAAGGCTTATAAAATCCTATATATCCTAAATTCTGTTACACTGTAAAAAAATTATAATTATTGTATTTCTAGATAAGTTCGGTTCAGAATTTCGCAAACAGCGCACACATACATACACATACCGTACACTCGCATTCAGAGCTAAACTGTTTATCTCTCCCATTCTTTAATAAATATTAAGTTCTTGAGCATAACATGCGAACTCTTGGCTCAGTTTGAATCTCATTGTTCGAAAACTTGTCAAAAGTAATAAATTGTAGTAATCAGTTTAAAAAAGCAAAATTTATGCGGTAATTGATTGACTCTTTAATACTGATTACCCCATAATATTGAAGAGAAAGGAAACTTAATTTTAAGTTTTGAGGAAAACGATTTTGTTGGCGTTAACTGTATTTTAAGTATCGTTTAGACGCTTTGCATAAATTATTAGCCTATCGACATATTTCATCACTTTATAATAAAGAAAAATTGTCAAATTTTTTTCGTAAATTATTGAATAAATATTTTCTTAAGCGTGAAATTTAAATCGCGATTTTTTGCGATTCATTTTCATAAGTGAATGTTGTGTGTGTATGTGTGGAGCAATTTATTTTCCGCACCGATGATATTTTCGCGCACCGATGCTAAAATGTTTCTATACTTATATTGATATTGTAATGATTTTTTTCTCGCGCATAAATATTTTTTTCCCGATAAATATTAATCTCTTAACGACTTATAAAATAGATTTTTTTTCCTGAAGTGAATACTGAATTTAAATTTTTTTTCATGGCGTTTCGCATTATGATTGATTATCTGTTTATTATTTTTTTCCATTACTATAATTAGTACAAATTAGTCGCGCAACAAATTTGATATGCGTTAACTCTCTGTTAATGAATATCAAACTAATTACAATAAATTATTTCAATAAACTCCCAATTAAATTTGAAACTTGAATTTCACAGTAACTAAAATATGAGATGCTTATTAAAATAAATAATTTCATTCATTCTTAATTTGTTTATTTAAATTCTAAAAGCTAATATTTTTCTCATTTTTATTCAGGAGCTCAAAGCACCAGTGTGTTCGAACAACAAACATAAATGAATTCATCACTAATAAAGTGCAGTGTTTGTGAATAAGTAGTTTTTTAGTGAATATTGGCCCATAAAAAATATATAATGGGTGTGTTGCCAGCATTTAACAGCCGCTCTCATGTGAACGTAATTGTTGGCAATTCTACTGGATATCTCGGTAACATTGCTATAGCGCTTCCCCTTGGAATTGGATTATGTTCCTTAAGCTTATTAACTTTTTTGGGGAACGCGATGGTTGTGCACGCAATACGAACAGAACGCAAATTACATACCGTAAGACTTCTTTTATTCCCTTTTTCTCTATTTATTGTACGCGTAAACAATTTTGACCATTGATTAGATTTTTTTGCTTTCAATGTGTTGTATGTATCTGTCTGTCTATGTTAGTTAATTAATAATTTTGGTGTAAATCTTTTAGTTAGCGTTTCTCTAGGGTGTGATTTTATGTTTAAATACTTTTGATATATTTGATAATAAATTTGATTGGAGAAAATTTGTGGTTCAATAATCTAATAACTTTAGTAAACTTGGGTAAAATTATCATTTTCACCAAATACTGTTCGCCGAATATTTCGAAATAATTCGGATTTTGTGAAAATCATCTTAAAACCTTATATTTCATTATTTGAGCATCTATTTGTCAATAAATAATTATATTAAACAGACTCTACAGCATTATTCATGAAACTCTTAATGAACTCAGACTAAAACTAAAAAAGCAAAATATTAGAGTAACAAACAATAACAAAAATTGGTTCGTTGCGATAACTAATGCAATGCAATATAGTTAGTCCTAAAATACTTGGCTTCAGTTGTAGAGTAAATGAATATTGTGTTTTCATTTCCTTTTGTCACAATAAAATCATTACCGGTATTTCCTTTTTTATCACTTGCTTTTTCGGGCGAATATCTTTGGCAGTCATTCGACAATTCTAATTCGCAAACTTCTAATCTATTTATTGTACTTTCGAGAGTATAATAAAGAAACAATGATTAAATTTTATTTTTTAATTAATTTTTTTACGGTAAATTTTGTATTAACTATCAATGAGTTTATAAATAGCAAACTACTTTCACGTCTCGTTTTAATCATCTATTCCTAAATTATAAGAATCATTATATTTAGTCTATCGGTAAATATTCAATGAATGCCGACTTTTTTTAATTTAAAGTTCCTTTAGACTAACGGTATCCGAAACTATTCACATGTATAATACCAGACATCACGGAACTTTGATGAAAAGTCATTTTATTTTTACATTTTAGATGTCACTAATAATTTGTTAAATCAAAATTATTCGTTTTAATAGCTTTTTAATAAAGTAATTAATAAAAGTTGAGAAATCAATAATTGCTACATTTGTATTCAATACTTATACATTGTATAAGAAGAAAATATGGTTTTATTTTACTTTTCATAACTTAATTTACTAATGTTTCCTAAAGTTGAGCCTTTAATATACATAAATTAAGCCCAGATCATTAAATTTTAGGACATACTGGGCTAAAATCTGCATAAAACGGCAAAAGTTTTTAGTGATACCTATTCAGGCTAGATTTTAACCATTTTCAAAACAGCAGAGTTCTGCCATATCTGGTATAATACAAATGCAATCCAACCAAAACTGATATTTGCATATTAATTAAGTTTAATTATTTGTCCGATTAATTAATAATACACTCTAGAAATTTATATAATGTGAAATGGAAAATAAAAATTTAATTACTGGTAATTTGTTATAAAAACACGAAATACAAACACTAAACTCTTTTATTTTTATTTTTTTTGCCCGCAAATCATTCGGTTTTTATTCTCGAAAATAAGAAATTCTATGTATAAATATATAAATATTGAAATAGTAGTCAACAATAAAAGATGATTGTGTGTTCAATTGGATCGCTAATCAAACTCATTTGGGTATCAGTGAATTGATTGCGTACAGTTTGTTCAGTTTGTTAAGCATGTCTTTTGAGGCATTAAAAGATAAAAACGCTATATTAGGCTCGCTCTCACTCTCTCTTTCAATCTATTTCTCGCAAATATAGTGCAATATATTCGTTGTATATATATTGTGTGCATTGATTCACATTTTTTGTGAGCTATCCTTTCTTTACATTTACCGCTTTATTATCGGATATAATGCGTTCGTTTTAGTACCGAAAAATTAAATGAAAATATACGCGATTTCTTGTGAGACACACATTTTATTGGATACGCTATTAAAAGTTTTATTCTACACATATGCATCATTACAATTAAATTTATATTCCATTTATTATAATCGCATAGCTTTTTATTGTTTACTAAAACAATCCAGAGGTGAAAAAACAAAAATTCTCTCCAAATTTCATGGAAAAACACTCATAACAGTACCTCAAACTTTTAAGTATTTGCAATTTTAGCAATTTTTATAGTTTCACGCTTTGTTTGGTAAATATAAAATACAATTTTAACTTTCAAGTAGTTTTATCTTTTTTAATAAACAAAGAAATATTTTGAACAATAGTGAAAAGTTTGTTAGAAATTACGATAATTATGAAGATCATAATAACAGCGTTAGAATTTAATTGAATGAAATTTTTAAAAATTGTTAAATTAAATGAATATGATTTTCATAAATAAAATTAAAATGTGTTACCGATAAATTTTATAATACTAATCGTTTTTTTTAATGATTTTTATCTTCTCATTTTGCTCCAAAAAATCAGTTGAATAAATTATATTATTTTTCTTTTTAACATATAAATAAAAAATCTATCAGTTTATTTTCCTAAACACACATATTTATAATCTTACGAATAATAGCATAAAAAATATTCTTCAGTGCATTCAAGTTTTAGTTTTTCTCTCTCAGTATATTTAAATTGAAAAGACATTGCTATCTTTTGTCGATTATCTGTTCAAATTTTGTCGAAATTACCATATTCTTTATCATCGAATGCCGTGTTTTGCATTTAGATGTAAAATTTTTTCTTACCTTTCCTTTCACTGAATATCTACATAAATTCATTTTTTAGTGAAAAATTCGGAAGCAAACTCTAAAACCTAACCGTTAAACGAAGTACAGTACAATTGATTAGCATCCATCGAAAAACTTGCTGATAAACACTTCTTTATCTTTATTTAACTGGTAGTATATATACTATCAGGGAAGTAGTCATGATTACAAATTAATACAGAATAATTAACTAGACTTAATAGCATTAACATAATACTGGATTAGCAAAATGATAGAGTGAGCAATACAGGAAGCGAACGGAATCAGCCAATACTCTCATTTCGACGCATCGTTAAACATCAGCGCTTTTATCCCTTATGCAACTGTCACTGAAAAGATGAAACTTAATGATCTGTTACCTCAGGGTTGATGAGACTTCCAGAAGCTTTCGAGAAGCCTAATTGACCCTAAGTTAAGATGCATTTATCGAACACAATGCTATTCATCACTGGAGGAATCGTTGAATTTATATTTAGTTGAGGAATGAGGAACTCTTGCTATTTCTCTATAAATTTGCATATATTTAGCGTTTAGAAACTTATGCAAAAAATGCAACTTCAAAATACATTAAATTAGAGATGAAATTTGTTTCAAAGGATTTTTCATTTTTATTTTTTACAACAACGTGCGCTTCAATGATGATAATACAAATGTAAAGTTATTTTTTAATGAGACAACGCTGAAGGCTTTTATTAGTGATTCGTGACATTTCAATTATTTGTATCTAAACATGAAATAATTTCACGGAAAAATTGTTTTAAAATAAATAATGCAAACATGTTATTCTGGAAAGATGTAGGCGTCTGTTAACGGCTTCTTCGTTAACGAAGTCGAGACGAGTCAACAGACTATTTTATTTATTTTCTCCGCTGTCAAGGAATTAGAGTACGTCTTTAAATTATAAGAGTAACTCTTGTGTGCTATGTTTTGTCGAGTTTTTGTTTAGCAGTTTTCAAACTTATTTATTAAAACAATAGCAAAATACTATCGAAATTTGTAATTTGAATCACATTTTTAATTTACTTTACATAATCAAAATAATGAGTATGGGTTTTTGACATTATTTTAAGTTAATCTAAATTATGATCAAAACAAACTATTTTATGCGTTGCTATTTGATACTCTAATAATGCTAATCAATTTATCCACTAAAAAATTTTAAAGTTATAAATAACGGAATTAAATAACAATTGCATTTTTAATTTCTTAAAGATTACTTGCAATCCAAAAACGATCATTATATCGAAAATAGGTAACAAAAATTCAGCTTATCGTCATTGCAGTTTCATTTAGCTCTAAGCATTATCTTTTTAATTAAATTTCCAGATTTTTTCAAAAAAAATTAAGTCTTCATGTAAAAAGTAATTCAGTATAAAATATTCAATAAAGAAAATATTTACATTTAATCACATCATTTTCGTGTTTTATTTTTAATTAACTCGGAGTTTTTCCCTTTAGAAAAAACTTACCAAAGCTTATTATACAGACATAGAAAAATTTTCTATTCAAACCCACACATACGCATACACACACATAAAGAAGAAATGTTCACCCTTTTATTTTTACTTCTTTTCGATGTCAATAAATGTCTCTTACAGTTATCACATCCGCTTATATTAAGAATCTATTCTCCATTATATTAAGCAAAAATCTTTTGATTATATAATAAAAATTTTCTAATGCAATAACATTTATTTAAAGAGTTATCCGATTCATTCCTATTCGTAGTTTGTATGTGAAATTGAATTATATCTATTTATTCGCAAATAGAATTCGCTAAAATTAAAAAACTAAAGAAGCATATATTAAGCCAAATATCAAACAAACTGCTTAATGTAAATTTATTCATACTTTTCGAAGATTTTATATTTAAATACAGCGCTCATCGCTGCAAATGACGATTCTTTGTAGTTCTATTAGCGCCTCAATAATACTAGTTTAATGTTCGCCGATTTAAAGCCTCGAGTTTTGTTGGCTTACGTTATCAGTTAAAATATACAATATATAATATAAACATTATACACAGAAGAGTAGTGGAGATAAAAATGGGTATTTCGCGAATTTTAATATTATATTTGCGATTTTCATTTCGTATGTTCTGTAATAACGCTTTGAAGTATGGCTTAAAACAATAATACATTCCGCATATATGCAAATTAAATGCGATTCGCGAGTAATTGCTCTGAAAATATGGATTCACTAAAGTAGTAACGAACGAATAAATATAGCAATATTTATAGAAAAACTAAAATTATAGAAATTATTTTTACGAATATTTGTTACATTATAGCAACACAATTGTAAATAACTATTTTGGTTGATTGTAATTATGCAAAATAAAAACT
This sequence comes from Phthiracarus crinitus, assembly GCA_034698025.1. Lineage (NCBI taxonomy): Eukaryota > Metazoa > Arthropoda > Arachnida > Sarcoptiformes > Phthiracaridae > Phthiracarus > Phthiracarus crinitus. Next base: position 18,101 of record JAQGAW010001596.1, read on the forward strand.
CAAATAATAAATGCAATAATGATACGATTTCACGCGAAACTTTCATTTCCGCGTTTAATAGTCAATATTGAGAGTAGTATTAAGTACAAAATAGTGTACAATATTTGAAGATTTTTATTGCAATATAACTTATTGCGAACTGTTTTGCACAATTAAAATCTATTAAAAGACAATTAGACTCGTTTCATATTAATATACATATATACAGCAATTTCAGATTCATAACGTACGCGTTCAGATGTTTAACGTACACCAGTTTGAAAACTGGTTGCCGTTCAGT
>JAQGAW010001597.1:0-18368 GCA_034698025.1 Phthiracarus crinitus
AAAGAATTTTGTTATTATTCTCAAAGAAAATTTTTAATTTGATCAAAGATTTTTCACAGAAATTCAGTCAATTTTCTCAAAGAAAATTTTACCCCTTGGTTATAACGAGAATATATTTTACTAATACCTTCTAAAATCGCGTCAACGATAACAGAAAGCACACCAGCCTTTGGTAACAACGCTTTACCAGTTCGAGAACGTCCGCCTTCGATAAAGAACTCCAATGACTGGCCTTCGCGGAGATTCTCTTTGATATACGTCTGGAGAACCGCTCTGTAAACGTGATCTTTTTTGCCGGATTCGTCGTCGAGACGGCGTCTAATAAAAAAAGCGCCCAAACCTCTCAAAAGATTACCAAAGAATGGAATGCGCAGATTATCGCCGGCGGCTACGAGTGGAGGTTTGATATTATTCATGTACAGAATAAACGTTAAAAGTATGTAATCGACGTGCGATCGATGAAGAGGCACATAGATTATTGGTATGTTCGCTGTTGTTCGACATCTGTGTAACATTTCGATTTGACCTTAAAATATATCTATTAATTAGTTATGGTTATCGATTTAAAATGATTTGTTGATACCATTATTCACGTATATTTTGGTCAGCATTCGAGAAAACAGCTTAAACATAACCCAACCGGCGATACGGAATAAAACGGTTGATATACAGGTTCGCATTTTGTTCAGTATTTGCACGACTCGTGATCGCTGTTCGGCCATTAATTCAGCGAAATCGCTATTATCTATCAAAAGTAACATTTACTTCAAAAACTAGAAATATTTTTATTTTGGCAAAAATAGATCAAAAACAGTAAGTAATATAAAATATAAAACTCTCAAACATAAATTAAAACATATAAAACTTAAATCATTTAATGTAATTAATATCTAATTAATGTTAAAACATTTTCTGATACCCATATTGATATCTAATTCCGACAGATTATCGTTGAATCGTTCGCGCGCAGCATTTTTAACCGCATTGTCCACGCATTCGCTTTTTAATACTTTACGAGAAACGTCCACAAAATGCGTATCAACTTTGCGAGTCATCACAAACATCGCGTAACAAAACATACGCGAAATAAATCCGTTATATGTGTGATGCGGAACACTAAGAATATTCGATACGCCGAGCGAAGAAAACAGCACACCTTTCGAGTTCGTTAACCGAGGCTTAAGTGTTGTGCACTCCGGACAACACGAACCCATCACTGGTCGCTCGCGTGTCAGCGCTCGTGTTTTCGAGTAATGATAATTTGACTTAAACGGCGCTAAATCGGTGTTCGCCACGTATTCTTCGTTAAAGTACTTCATCGTGAAATGGTTTCGCTGTTTTGTTTGATAGACCGCTAATTTAGCACAGATATACGTATGATATTATAAATAAATGAAGCCAATTGTTCTCATCATAAGTAAATAAATGATAAGTTTTCCTTATTGGTCACAAAAAACAAAACACAAACACATTTGGGATTTTATCATTCAGTCAAAAGCGACCGAAAACAATAAAAACGTGTTGTTATGCGCGTTGTATCACAACATTAAAAAACTATAAATACGCCGGTTTATGGTATTTCATTGTTTGGTGAACACCATAGCGATGTGTGTTATTTTCGGGTTTTATAACGATTTCGAATAAATGTTTTCATTTAATAACTAAATAACTTTTTATATTTTTATTAAAATTAATATTTTTATAATAAAAGGTAAAGTTAACTGCTTTTATTTTATACAATAAAATATTTAAAAGCTTAACATAATATATGTGTCAAATGCTATCTTCAGTTATCCATTAAAAATATAAATAAACACTTACTACAGTGTGTGCGCAAACTGAATGATACATTTTTAATTTTAAAATTTTAATACAAAAAAATAATTAGTTTTTATAAATTATAACAACTTTTATATTCAATTAAAAGTGTATCATTCAATTATGTCGACACCATGTACTATAAATTAATAATATTTAATGAAAAACTTTTTACGACAGTGTTTTATTTATAGAATTTGATGCTTTCGGTGATCACTATCATCTTCTTCAACATTTAATGAACTGATTATGCGTACATATGGCAAATACTTATTTTGTACAAAACAAAATTAACAAATATATTTGGATATATTTATAATATTTCACCAAAAGAATAAAAATGAAAGCATTTATAGCATTTACCTAAAAAAATTGCAAAAATTCCATTTATAAATGGAGCTAAAATGGCTTAATATTACGTAATTTATTCGTATATAAATTTATATACTTCTTATGTATGAAATAAGAAAGTAACAAATATTATTATTTAAACTCTCAACTCATGAGTCATTTATTTCATGAGTCATTATGCTTTTATCATTTAAAGAATACTCTATGGAATATTGAAGTCTCAATAATTTTTATATGTTAAATCTTAAAAATATGATTAAAACAACTTCTTTACTCATTCAAAACAATTTTAATATTTTCTTTAGTTCTAAAACCAATTCTAAACACTAAACATAATAATTAATTTGCAATATAAAGCAATCACGACATATACCGGTACACTCAGATAGCTTAGAGTGAGCTTAAGCTAGCTTGAGCTGCGCTGAGCCTGAAGCTCGATTTTTTATGTTCAGGCGCTTGAAGCACAAGATACAAGCCAATGTAAATTGAAGGCGCTTGAAGCTCGGGGAGTTGTGCCTATTGAGCTTTCCACAAACTTATTTTACATTGTTTATTCGTTTATACTGGCATATATGCACATATTTATTAAATCTAATATTACTAATGAACGGAGAAGCTAAAACTGAGCTTAAGTTAGCTTGAAGCTCAAATTATTGTTGTCAAGAAGCTTTAAGCTCGAGCTCAAAGCTCACCACATTTTTTGAAACTCAAGCTCAAGCTCAGTATAATTTAGCTTTTTGCCATTACTAAACCGACCATATACACGACATATAAACCGAACACTTTGTAACTTTATCATTAAATCAAGCTTAAAATTGTAATTATATGCTTTTTACGAGAAAAAGTGCTTGTATTCTGTTTTGTCTATTAGAATACTATTGAATTTTGTGTTTATCATTATAGTATTGTATATCGGTTTAAATAAATTATGTCAAATTAATTTTAATAAGTAGAAATAATTCTACTGAAATCCACACAATTTAATAGGTATATTATGCGATTTTTAAAATATTACCTCATTAATAAAAACTACAGCTTTCGAAAATAATTAACAGTGTAAACAGTTATATTAGTGTTTATTAAAAATTTCAATTCATTTTAAACAACTGTACTTTACATTAATGCAGCGAAGTTATATGCATTTAAGAAACTAAACTTCAATGAAGTTACGGTTTATTAAAATAAGAACAAAAAACAAAAACACAGAATTACTGCGCATTTTGAAGCAATATATTATGTCACGTAAACAATTCTTATCTAATCTTTAAAGCACTTTATAAATTTTATTGCCATTGCAAAAAATATTGGATGAATGAATTCGCTTATTGGTAAAACTCTTTAAGCAAAAATAACAAAAAACTAAAAAAGGTAAAAAAATGGAAAAACATTTTTATTGATTTTCACAACCATTAAGCATAGTATTTATTTGCATTATTTATTTATTTTTCTTTCATAAAATCGATAAACTTTTTTATCAGTTTCAAACTTTTATTTGATTTATATTTAGGTTATACATCGTTTATTTGTAAAGTAAAATAAGAAGTATACTGGAATTGGTTATATAATAAAATTCATTAAAGCACTTTTTGATGAGAAATAAAACTTTTTATAAGTAATTTTCCTGAATTAATCTTTAGTATTATATATAGTACTACATATCTATTAATGAATGGTTAACATTGGAAAGTTAAAGTAATACCTGAAAATAAAAAAATAGATTTAAATCCAATAATTTGAAATCAATTATGTTTAGAGTGATTTGTTTAAACTTACGTGTCAGACACTACTTGCAACCCTTACACTTGCAACCTTTGCAATTATCGTCACCGCAACACTTGCATTCGACTCGAACTTCTACTGGACTGACCACCATTTTCAATAATGATTTTCTACTTCTTCTTCGTGCGCAATAAAATTTCAACAAATTGATTCTAAACTTTACTTTAGAGCTGAATTCGTGTTCTGCTTAAGTTTGCGGTTTTATATACCAATACACGTCGGTTTTATTGGCTCACGTTTGCGTTTCGTACGCAGAATTGTAAGTGACGTTTGCAAGTTTGCAACAAAAAAACTAGTTTCGTGTGCAAAATAAACATAATTTTTAAATGCGAAAATGGTAGTGGAATGAAATTTGAAATTGACTAGTGACAATCGAATTTCATAAACATTAAATCTGTATGGCCTTCGCTTTGTGTTTTTTGTACTCAAGTAAACGCTGAAATAGTATATCAAAAGATTAGTAATACTTGATATTTCCTTAATTTGTAGACAACAATAATTCCTAATAATTTTGTTTTGAAACGAACAATATTTTTGCAATCACTACACAACAACAAAACGTCTACCGCAGCAGTTTTGTGTATAGAAAACCACTACTGTTATGATTTAACAATTGGGCTGAAATAATGATTTTAATTTCACTAAATTTGTTGACTGCCTATTATAATAACGGTGCCTGAAAATACTTTGTTCGATTAAAATTAGCAACAATTTTCTGTTTGACTGATTAAGAGACAGTTGAAAGTCAATTTGGGGGTCAAATTAATAACTCTTTTGATTTTTTAGCTCGCTTTCTCAGAGAGAAGCAGAGCTTATTTATTAAATTGATTTCAATGATATTAAATTTTAAATGGAAAAACCTTCGCTAAATTTAGCGCTCACATGATTTCGTTTCATGACATTTCCAACCAAACGTATATTAAGATTTTAATGCAAGATTTCCTATCTAATAATTAAAATGCAAAAAACTTTAAAATCAAGTAAGAGAAGTAAAAAAAGATAATACAACTATTTTAAAATTAATGCATGCGTTAGAGATAAATGTTTGAAACGAGATCGAGTAAATCAAGGGCAGCTTAAATTCGTATTTGTTTAGACTAAAGAGGATGAAATACAGTACAGTATAATTAAAATTAATATCTTTTGTTTATAATTATGTAAATTTAATATTAGCGCTAACAATAACAAAATGCACAATAGTGTCAACTATCGAATAAATACCGTTACGTTTATTCTTCCGACCGAAAGCCAGTATATTTTGCGTCATTTAAAACTTAATTCCTGTCGATGTTATTTTACTGAGACGATGCACAATGAATTTAAATAAAATCTGAAATATGATCGTTTTATTTCGCTTTACCATTAAACTTGCGATGAAAGAACTTCCTTTACATTAAACAGATAAACAAATTCTGATAAAAAATTCTGATAAAAAATTCTGATAAAAAATTCTTTAAAAAATTAAAATATATCCTATACTTTTAAATAAATTATAACTTCATTTTAAAATTAAAAAACAAAAAAGTATTTATCTTAAAGCATAATATATGTAATCTATGAATAAAAATCTATACTGTAATTAAATATTTTTTAAAATTTTAATATCAGAAAATTCATTCTAACATTTCTAGTATTACAACCCATTTGTGTAATATTAATCTAGGATAATTGTTTTAAATATTCTTCAATAAATTAGGGAATAACTAAAATAAGGAGTGTATCAAATTCCAAGCTAACTAGTTTTTTATATTTTAATTATTAAATATTTAGTAAATCGACGTACAATTAAATCTTTTAAAAAATTTATTTGAGAAATTATTGAGAACACAAAATTTAATACTTTAATAAAACGCGTAAAGAAGTAGAAACGCGTATACAAAAAAAGTTTTAATCTAGTAATTAATTAATAGTATGTCTATATTCTAACCAAACTCGTTGAATAACATCAGTACTCTCTTTAATAAATGTTTGCGTTAAATTATTATCGGCTTTCGTAATATTTGAATGGGCAGCGGTTACCGCTATTGCAAGCTTACTAAACTCAACAAAATCATTAATATTGAGTCTGTTTAGAATTAAATGAATCTCATCTAGTATTTTATATTTCCATTCGAGAGGCAATTGTTCCAACGCTTGACTAATCGTTATAAAAGTGCCTCTAGTAGTATACGCTGCAATAGCACCGCCAGCCGCACCGCCAACCGCTAAGCCAATAGGCCCTCCAACAACACCTCCAACGAAAGTGGTGGCACCCGTTATAATAGCACCTTTAGCTGATTGTTTCAATGTATTTTGAATATGTTTGTCGCCAATAATACCGGACAAAACAGAGATATCTTTTTCGATCGTCATTTCTTATACAGTATATTGATGTTACTCTTAATAATAATAGAAATTTATATAAATTATGTTTTAATTAGATATGGGAATTCAAAATTAATTAATGTTACATATTTATTCCCTTTCTTAACATTTTTGACATTTAAAAAATATATCAGTCAGTAGTGTACAGTATTGTTAATTAATAATGGTGAAAATACAGTATATCTGAAACAAGTTTGTCTCAAAGATAACTGCGAATCGTAACCACGAGATTTATCCTCAAACATATTAATACTTTTGATAAGTTATGCATATAATGATACCATAAAAACTTTTAATTTGAGATATTAAAAATAGCTATTATTGTTAAAGAAAATAAAATATGTTGACATTTTAAAATATCACTTAAAAACATGAGTGTTAACATTTTAGTACAGAGATCTGTTTTAAAATATTTTAGTTAAAATATTAATTTAAAAGTTATGTCTAAAGTGTTGTAATTTTTATATAATAAAAAACCGAAAAACATATTTAAACGACATTTATTTTATTTGATAAAAATTAGAAAACATTAAATACACACATATTAAACGATATATAGAATTTTAGATAAAATTAATACAAACATAAATAAATATACGTTAAAAGGAATTGAAAATTAATACAGGGTACCGTATATTGGGTAATAGTTCTAATAATTACATATCGTTTTCTTACGAAAATTAATCAGTTAACGAAAATTAATTTTTCTTACAATATTTAAATAGCTTTTAAACTTTCAAAATAAAACTTTTAACAAAAATAACATAGTTTTAATGAGAGAAATTAGAAGAAAATTCAACAATAAAACAATAATACTCTATAAGCGTTCTCCTGGAATACTTAAATAAATTGTTTTCATTGATTTTCCTAATATCAATAAACGTAATGTTATACTTTTTACTAAAGTTTTAATTGTTTAAATAAATTTTTATTTGGCTCTTAAACATCACTGGGCAAATACTGTAATACTTAAAATAATAATTAGAGCCTCAAAATAATTGCATTTATAGTATATAAAATTAGCGCTATAAATAGATTTAAAAAATTGTCTAAAATAGCATTAAAAATAGCATTTATTTTTTATAAGACATTTCCTATAAATCAAAGAATAACTATCAATTAGAAAAAAATTTGAAAACTTTGTAAAAATATTTTTCATATCTATTTAAATGAAATTTTATGGGGTTCGCAAAAATCGTCGGATTTAAACGACAATTTTTAAATTTTTTTAAAAATTGCATATAGACTATCAAATTAGCATTTTTGAACTGAACTAAACAGCTTTGAGCCCGGATCCGATCCAACAAATTTTTTGGGTACCACACCCGTACCTAACAATTCGAATCCCGGTTTACTAGTCTACACTAAGATTCGTTGACTGTAAAAGCCTAATACTTTTGTCATCCATTAATAATTAACACATTAATTTTTTAAAGTTTGCAAACACATGCAGAAGTGAGTCATTCAGAAACTCTATTCAGTTTAACTTAAAAATTTTAAATTATTTTAAAATCAATAAAAGTAATACTTAAGGGATTATCAATGACGTATTAGTTTAGATTTAAAAACAGCAATTTTTCATTTGACTTTTGTACGAATTCAATTAATTCGTGACATTTTCTGTATTAAATATTTATTTAAAAGGAATGAAAAATTATAAATAAACTTTAATAAACATATTTCATTTATTGACGAACATTATATTTATCTAAAACTCAATGTTGTTTAAATATTCTGATAAATTTGCTGAATAGTAGGAATATATTTCTTATATAATGTTTTTAAAAAATATATCAGTCATTGATAAAATAATCTCAGTAATTACTAGTTTCCACAGTTACCACAAAATTTAAATTCAACTCATTAACAAATTAGATTTCTAAATTTAAAGATTTTCTTGGGTTTGTTAACCCAACGGTTTTAGACTACGGGTTTCTTATCGGTACGGAACGGGTTGAATAAACTTCTTATCGGTTAACCCGAATGAAATCGAAAACCCGATAATCAATTTTTGGTATGAAATTTAAAGAATTCTATATGAAATTTTATTTTATTATACGACAAATAAGAATGTTATAAGAAGTTTATATATGTAACGATTTCATTTTAATATATTAGTAGTGTTAAAAATGAAAAGGAAACTCATAGATATTATTTTTGATACAATTTTTGTGCTTTTCTATTATTAAACCTTTTTTACGAATTTTATGCGTCAAATGTCGGGTTTTCCGGTTATCGGGTTTCTTATCTGTTAGGTTCGGGTAGTTCATTAAATTTCACGGTTCGGTTCGGGTCTGGTCGAAGAACCACTACCCGAACATCTTTAGTATAAATGTACTTTTAGTGTAATGCGCAGCCATTACAGCTGCCTCTAAAACCCTTCAAAATAAATATCTTTTATTCTTAAATAAGAAACTCATATAATAATCGATAACAATATTAATACATTAAAATGTATTATAAAATTTTATACAAACTAAATACTGATGACCAGGAATCGGATTATTATGGTATACCATAATTTGCCATAATTTACCATAATTTAAACCTAAAACCAAAATTTACCATAATTTTAAAAACAATAAAAATAACACCATAATATGAAATATTGTGCCAAAATTACACCAATATTATAAAAATTAATTAAAAAATTTCAATAAATTTCTAAAATAGTTAATTAAAATCCATTTCACATCAATATTATATATTTTAATTTTTATAATTTGTTATAAAACTTGTGTAATTATCGTTAATTTTGGAATTTTTTTCTTGAAACAATACCATTGTTGACAAAATAGATTCAAGATATTAAAACTTTAAAATAATTTTTTTTGGAAAATCAGAAAAAAACTTAAAGTTTTACTAAAAGCTTGCTAAAAAGCTAAAAGAAACACCATAATCGACACCATAATTTTGCATATAAATACACCATAATACCATACCATAATTGATGCCTTTAGACACCATAAAAATCCGATTCCTGCTGATGACTTAAAATAACTGCTACTCATAACTCCGTAACTTTAATATCGCGTCGTATCTCTAAAAGCTTATACCGATAATCTTCAATATTTTTAACATTCAAATTATCACTGTTTTTAACGTACGCGTCGATATGATAAAAGAATGGTAACTTCAAAAACTTCATAGTACTCAACAGAGTTTTCAGATTTTCGATCGCGTTTTTAAGCAGTCTGTCGGACAACGCATTTAACTTGTTTCGTTCAACACTTATTAGTGCTCGCGTTTCATCGCTTAAGTCGTCCAATAAGTCTAACTTCAAAGATAAGCAGTTGCACTGTTTTTGAAGTTCGATATAACCAGTTTGTTCGCCATTCGCTACCAGTTTGCTAATTTTAATGTCGAGGTTTTTGATTCCTTCGGCTATACCTTTAAAAGCAGATGATTTTGTTGGATTTTTGACTCCAATATCCTCACTATATTTAATTCTATTCATTTTAGCACTAACTTCATTATTTTCAATATCCAATAAGTAGTCATTCATTAATTGCGTTACTTTTTCTAAAACATCTTTTTCACGTTTGTTTTTATCATACCATCCAAGCGAACCCATATTTAATTTGTGACATTAATTTATAGTTAAACGTTGAAAATTTTAATTCAATTTTTAAATTAAAACGAAAAAACTTAAAATAATTTATGTTTATTATTTGTAAAAACTAAACTATTTAACTGTAAACACTATAAATATCATGTAAGCCATATTTATCTAATCTTTAGAAGTATTAAATAACAGTGGTTCTCCAACAGTCGTAATTAAATTCTGAATTATTCATTTAGTATTTATAAAGTATTGAAAAAATTTTAAAATAAATATCATTGTTTTATTAAAAAATTTATCTGTAATTTCATAAAAGATTTAATGAGGATTTTAAAATAAGGATTTTAAACTAAAATAAGGATTTTAAATAAACTCATTTTTTAACGATTTCTTAGTTTGACTAATTATATTATTTGTGGATAAATCTCTAAAATTAAGCCATTTGGTGTCTTATATAAGTCGTAAAAAATATTTTAGACAAGAATTTTTATAATATTTTATAATTTTATTGGAAAGTATAGTATATTTCGTATTTAATAAGTTTTTGATACACCGATAAATTCTAAAAGTAAAATAATTTTCATTATTATCAGTTAAGAGTAAAATAATAAATATTTTTAATACTGTATTTCATTAAATATTGTTCATAATTTTGTAATAATTGTCTGTAATGTATTATATTAAATATTTTGCGTTTATATTATAAAATATTTTCCTTGCTTTGACTACTTTGTGCTAATAATGGAAAGGCTCGGGTTCCAGAGGCTCCATCCGGAACCTGAGCCTAAGCCTAAGCCTCCATTTAAAAAACTGAACCTCGAGCCTCAATTGAAGTTAGAGCTTGATTCTGAAATCAATCCTCGAGCTCGAGATTGAGCCTCCGAGTCATATTCTATTTAATATCAAATGACAATTTGGAACTTTTGTGATGACCAAATATATATGTTTTAGCAACTTTTGTAATAATTAAATTGAAGAAATTACGTTATTAAAACTTGAAAATTTTCTAGAATTTACTTTCTATACAAAAATTGTAACATAATAAATTGCAAAGAACATCTCGAGCCTCTTTAAAGAGGCTCTAAGGCTCTCTTAAGCGGATCCCTAGCCCCGAAACTCAGATTCAGGCTCTAAAATATGAGAACCTCAAGCCCGAGCCTATAACAAAAATTCTGACAATAGCCTGATTCCGAGGTTAAGGTTCAGGCTCAGCCTCCAGAGGCTCTGAGGATTTAAACGTCCATCACTACTTTGGGCAATCATTCATCCGGTCGATGATCAATAAAATAGGAGTTAGTGTGGATGTTATTGAATTTTATGTATGAGTGTTAAATCTTTTAGAATATTTGTTAAGAAATTTGACAATCAATAGTAACTGTTAACATAAATTACACTTTGTCTATTTTGTGTTATTTCAATAATTATCGTAATTAATTATATTTTTTGAAGAAAATCAAAATTTTAGGCGATATTCGAAGCCAATACTTATGAAGTTTTCTATAGAATATTAACTTTAAAAAAGTTATATGATTATAACTTTTTCCTCAATTAAATTTTTATTTTTATTATATTTGTACTTAACTTTTATTTGAATTATATATCATTCATATAAATTATATTACTAGAGTTAGTTTTAGCCTTACTTCGATAGGAGGAAATAATATTAGCTTTAAATAAAAACCAAAACAATTATAAATTATACCTGTAAGTGTATAAGCAACCCTAAAGCGAAAATTATCCGACCCTAATCGACTATATCCTACTCCACTTCACCCTAACCGATTCCACTCTACACATTTTGAAAATTTTATTGTTATAATATATGCTCTTAAACAAACTTAAATTAAAGTCAAAACATTACAGATCGGAATGTTTCAAGAATAAGACATTTCATACCTACCATCGCAATCAATTAAATTAAGTTTAGCATTTCAATAATTTTCTGAAAAGAAAATTTGACAATTTTAAAATAATATTATGCTTAGAATATTATAAAAAAAATGATTAGGTTTTTAAATTTTAAAATAAATTTATTTATTTTACAATAATTTAATTATAATAAATTTATGTCCGCAATCAGATATTTTTTAACAAATAATTCATATAATAATAGATAATATAATCTATAGCATTATAGATCACAATATTTAAAAATAATGCTTTAATTGTAAAACAGATACGTATATTTAATATATTTTAATATAAATGTTAAATATTATATTACTTAAGGGTGTCTATTAATTTTATATAAAACCAAAACTACATTCTTTACGTTTTGTAATATCTATTTCATTACACGCATTCAAATATAAACTTTTTTTTGTAAATTAATATATAATTCTGTGCCTAAAATTGAAATCGTATGTGAAAATTTAAATCACAAATTTTTAACTAAACTGTACAGCACTCTATGAGCGCAATATGTCATGATTTACCATATTTATTATCTTTTATTTGCTTCACTAATAATTTGCATAGATATTTAAGTGTAAATTTATACACTAACTTATAATAAACGAAAACTGATTTTCGCAAATATATTATCTAAACTAAAAATAAAACGTTAATGGATTTGAACTATTTTATTAATCCCTCATATGTTTACTAATTTTCGAAAACGTGCATAAATTTATTTTATGTAATTTATTTTAGTGCCATATGCTGTACTGTAGTTTAATTTAATAAATGAGTTTTCTGTTAAGTATATTAATTCCATTTTACCACTGAATTATTTACCCAATATTTCTTCAGTTTACTAAACATTTAACAAAAATTTTGAATATTGATTATCATGATTATAAAGCTGTTAACTCTTTCTCATATTCTGTAACGATTAAAAATTAAGTCACAATTGAGTTATTTGTTTGGCAAACTTTCGTCGTAATTCACTAAAAACAATAAAGAAAATCTTTTGGTCACAGATAACTCTCACCATTCCTTCATCAGCGAGAATTATATCAATAAATAGATTTTTTCTGTGCGAAATCGCTCGCAAATTCAGAAAAAAAATTTAATTTAAAAAATAAATTACCAGCGAAAAGCGGTAGGAAAAGAGACATAACACACAGAAACGCATACACACAACACATCTCCATTAAGTGATGATTAATGAGACGCAAAGTGCGAATGGCTTACAACAATTGCTTTATACATCATAACCATCGCTCGCAGCGATAAATTTGAAGAGATATATAGGGAACAAGCGATAGATCATCACTACTGTTCAGGCACTTCCACTTCAGTCTCGTTTGTTTCGCACAATTGTATTTCACTGCCGTCCTCGATGTGACACATTTTGTAATTAATGCCGCGATTAAGTATAGTCAACTTTCGTATTTCTCTGGCCAGCATATACGCCACCACAATCTGCAGCAATAGTATGGCTAATGCCGCAGATAATAGCTGATCGATGCCATCGAACGGTTTCATGCTAAGACGTATTGTCATCTTTATCAGTAACACACCGAATGGAAAGATGATGAGTAGACAGGCGTATGTGTTTAGCGCACGAAATGATTCGGCTATTGTGCCCACCAGTCCGATACTGAACACACACACGTTTAATACGCATATCTATCGTTAGTCAAATACAACATTTTTATTTTATTCAAAATTATTTAAATTAATAATAAATGTTTTGTTTAATAAAATTCTTACTTGAGAATAATTTTGGCAGTGGTAAACTTACTGTCCGTTTATAAGTTTCAAATTAAGACAACAGTTTCGTCTGACTTACTGTCAGTCATTATTCAAGTCTCAATACTTTTTTGAAACTTATAAACGGACAGTAAGTTTACCACTGCCAAAATTATTCTCAAGTAAGAATTTTTTAAACAAAATAAATGGCAGTATCAGTACATTTATTGCTAATGCCTGAGAAAAACTATTCTTAAAAATAAATGTTTTATTTAAAAATTTATTTATTTCGCTTTTCATAAATTGTTTTAATATAAACCATTAAAAAAATTTTTTATTTTTCATTAAAATTCGGTTTTATGTTAAATATACTATTGATTTCTTATTTGTAAAAAAAGTTTTAAACAAATCGAAACTCTCAACGAAAACTCTTAAGTGTTGAATCGAAAATTTTTCTCAAACGAATTCACAGCGAGTCACGAAAAATCAATACACATTTAGAGAGAAACAAACACTAATGCTTATCGAGAGAAACAAAAAAAAACAGAATTTTTGAACAAGAAAAACACAGAAAATAAAACACGAATAACATACTGAAAGGAAGAGTAATACTTATATTTACCGCAATCACGAGCCTTGTGTCGATGCCAAATATTTGCTGATTAGGCCATAACAGAATGAGTAGCACTGACGACAGTGTGCATCCGAATATAACGCTCGACGTGAATATGATTACAATTGATTCGTATACGACTTTTGTCATTGTTGTCACGGAGGAAATCTTAGATTTATTAAGATTTATTGCACTACTCGTCGCTACTGAATACCCATTCTATTGTGCCGTTTCACTCATTTAAAGCTAGTTCTCAGGTTTTTTTCTCGCTCTCGCTGTGCTGAGAGAAAAGCTGCAGTGAAACGTAAGACTATGAAAGCGCCATTAAAATGAAAAAATCAATGATTTTTGAGAGCATACTCAGTTTATCTAACGCTGACACTGTGATGTAACAGTGAATATTCTCCACTTTTTGGGTTGTTTTAAGGTTTTCGCAAATAGTTATATAGCAGAGTTGCTAAAAAGCGTATGATTTATTTTTTAAAGAACTTTAAAAATTTTTTTTACTATACTTGAGATATAATATTTAAATGTTTTTGAACTAGAATTTAAGGTGGAATATGTAAACTAAATTAACGTTTTGCAAGCGAATCCGAAAAAATCGTAATCCAAAGTACCGTATTTTGTGTTTGAATTTATGTTTGAATTATCTATATTTTTTATTTCTATGGGCGAAAAATTTATTTATTTACGCTTCAAAATGTTTTAAAATTATTATTTTAATATTTTATAAGTTAAAAAACAACTATTTTTACATTTCAAGAAAAAGATGTGTATTTAACACATAAATGAACAAATTTACAAGTTTTATCGTATTTATCTAATTATGTATTTATCATAATAAATAAGAAACAAATATTGAATTATAAAATATTTTCCATACATAATAGAAAATTTTAATTAATTAATTAATTAATTATAAAGCACTTGTAAGGTGTGCTATGAAATATTACATAATTTGTGCATTAATCTCAAAAAATATTTTATTAACAACCAATTTGTTTTTAACGATTATCGCCTTATCATTAATATTTCGTTGCATTTTTTCCAAAAATATATTCAAAATTTAAATGAAATCTTTAAATTATGAAATATCTGATTAAAATTAATTAAAATCTTACACATCGTAAATAAAATATTATTATGTATTTGTGATAGTCTGGTAAACGGGCACATGAAACAGGCAAGAGCTTGACGAGCTATCTTACGTACAATTAAGTATCGTTATTTTTATTTGTTTGATTATGTAACAAAACTTTTTATTATTTTTTGTTTTTCCCTCTTTAGGCTATAAGCATCTCGTCTAGCTCTTGCCTGATATGAATTGACTGGTTCGAACTACTATTGGATTATGTGCAAACTTTTTTATTAGTTTAATTTGTAAATAGCGATAAGTTAAGATACATTAGCATCAATAATCATAATAGTTTTCAAAATGTGCATAAAAAGCGATAGCATCGTAATTTCAAAAATTTAAAAATTGCTTAATATTCAAAAATATTAAAAGAAAATCACAGTTGTAATAGCAATTTTTTAATTAGGCATATATTAGGCAACTAAATAAGTGTTTTAAAACATCGTTCTTAAATTTAACTTTTTTTGCTTTTGTTTGAATATTCATTGTGTAGTGAATTGACATAAAGTATAGATAAATTTGATTGTTCGCTTAAAATTAAACTTATTGCTTGTAATTGAATAGTAATTACGTTTATGCGAGTGATAATAAATTGAAGATTGCTTTGTTCCTATAGCTTCCACAAACAATGTAAATAAAAAATCCTTTCAGTTGAATAATTTTATTGACACGTGTGACATAACCAATGAGTGAGTAATACAATCTGACCGATTGGTGACAATCAAACCGAGTTCTCATTTTGATGTTTATTCGTGTCAGTGAGCAACTGATGTGTTTGATAAATAGTAAGCTCGTATTGAAACAGAAATACGTTGATTATGATGGCAAGTGTGCCCAACGCTAACCCTAACAAGTACCAGCTCGTGGCCTCAACCATGTCTTCTTTTAACACTAGTCGTATTGCGAGAATAATGAGCGTTAAGACGAACGGTATAATCAGAAAAAAACCGTAATATTTTAATTCAATTATTCGCGCACGTATGACAACTACAAGCCCAGGAGTAAATATTAATAGACCTGAAAGAAACGTTAAGCCAGATAAGCAAAAATATTAAGTTCATAGTTTTCGATTCGTACCGAGAATTCCGGTAATGAAAGATATGTGACGCCAATTGTATTTATCTTTTTCGCTGCTTGTTTTCGTAACGGGCCATAGAAAATCGGTAAGACATACTAAATAGAGACCACCGCAAGCGAAAAAACTTGTGCCGGTTATCAGAAAGTATTTGTAAAACGCTTTGCACATTATTTGATTTTTTGAAATTAACTTAATGCTACCTATTCTATTGAAAAATCACTTTAATATTGTTCGAAAATTTCAAAACATGGATACCAAAAGAGAGAATAGTTAATGCATAATATAAAAACAATTCGCAATGAGTGTGCGTTGAAAATAATCGGATCTTCATTTTATAGTTTTGCAATGAATGCGATAACGATATTCAAGATATACATACAGTGAGTGCATATGAAAATGCTATGATGGACAATATATATTTTTTTGGTTTGAAGTAAAAGTAATATTATCTCAAAGAATAATTTTTTTAATTACTTAACTTTTAAAATCGATATTTAAGTTTGTTGCATCTTATTTGACTATTGAGTAAATATTTTTTATTTATAAATATAGGCTAATTATTTTTTAAAAAAAGTAAATAAAATTTCATAAAATAATAAAATATTTAATGAAATGTAATTTTAACTTTAGTAGATTTCGCAAAATTGACCATAGATTGTAAATTACTTTTTTTCAAAAAAATTCTTTAAAGCATTTTAACTTTTTTATTTAAATTTACATAATTGATTTCAATAGATATATATTTTTGCATATTTACTAGTTATAATTGTAGGGTTGAAAAATTTTTCAGAAGAAGTTATTTCACAAATCTTCATTAAAAGTTTACCGCGCATTTTTTAAAAAGAATAAAAAAATCGTTTGTTTTACATTAGTGTTATAAAATAGTTTCCCATTATTGACAGTACTAATTTTAGTTTCTCATATTTATTTAATTATATGTTATGGTTAAAATTATTCTTCATATTAATTTAGACTACTTTTTAACCTGTTGTTAGTAATAATATTTTTTACGATAGTAGCGTAATCTTTTCTTTTAAAATGTTACTAAACATTGTTGAAGTTTTATTTCCATCAATAAAACAGAATATCAAATTTGTTTTATTTTTCGGAGTTTATAAATTAAATAAAGTAAATTTTTTATTAATTACAAATGTATGATCACAAATGTGGTGAAAATCTTTAGAAAAAATGGTAAAACATCTCATATTAATCGTTAGAAATAAATGTCAGAATAAATAAATATTGAATTTTACATAATTTGAGTTCCATTAAGAAAGTCGTGAATAATTCAAAACTCATCCGATTTAGACAATAGAAATCCAAAATAAAGTTTTTAAATTAAAAATCCTAACAATATCTCAAAATTTTTTAATACTTTTAATAAACAGATAAACAGATAAACAATAACATTTCTTTTCCAAATTATTAAAAACAAAACCATTATCCAAACAATAACTCAAACAAAATAAATTCGAACCCTATCTTCACTTAAGTGCAAATAAATTTTTGAAACAACATTTGTTTGATCATAATTGATACGTTGACCAACGATATGACGTCAGTTCTAGTAATAATCGAAAACACGTGACAATGGATTTTGATGTTTGTAAACAAAAATATCATATTTTAATTGTTCACATAATTTATTAATTTAAGTTAAGCTTAATTATTTGCGTTTTTGTATTAAACCGAAACTTATACAAACTGATTAGAATTGGGTAAGTAAAGTGTTTTGTGCTCATTATACTGAAAATAATCAAATTAGTAATTAAATTTTTAAAAAATTATAAAATAAACATTAAATCAGCAAATAAGTGATAATTACGAGAAATCTATGCTTTAATTTCTGCTAATTTTCGATAAAACGTTAGAAAAGATAAAAATATTTTGATTTCAAAACTAATATATATAACTAATTGACTGAAATATCGTGATTGAAAGCGATTCAAAAACTTTCAAATATTTATCTCATAATTTGCGAAAAAATAATGCGTGGGAATCTATATGATCAAAGTTTTCGTATAATTTATCA
>JAQGAW010001598.1:0-18360 GCA_034698025.1 Phthiracarus crinitus
CTTTAAGCCTTCGAAACGTCCGAAAATAAAATCACAATTAGTGATATAATACGTTGTGCTTCAACAGAAAAAAGTAAGAATTTATAAATGTGTTCAAACAACGACAAAAATCTTAACAAATTAATTTTATTGTGTGGAGGACGCGCTTTACTAAAATTAACTAGATGTTGGGAGAGAGTGCGCTTAAAAATATCTAAATTTGAAGAACATCTTACATTCAACATTAAATGTTTAAAAAGTAAGATTATTCCAAAAAGTATTTTTATTAAACCATATGATAAAGTACCCTTAGCCTATAAATATGCTCGAGAATGCAGTTTAAAATTTCTTAAAGTTAGAATAATAGAAAGTAATAAAAAGTTACTTTACCTTAAAAAACGATTACTAATGCTTAAAATTAAAATTAATAATAAATTACCAAATAATTTATTTATAAAATTAGAAAATTTAATTGAAATCAAAGCAAAAAACTTAAAATATAAAACTAGAAACCGACATAAAAGTAAATTTAATAATTTACTAAATAACATAACAAACCAAAATATTTCTTTTAATGATTCAAAAAATGCAACTTGATTGTAAAAATTGGATAATTAACTTATCAAATTATAAATTAAATAATTTAGAAACCTCTGTTCTTATTTTAGATCCTAAGTTTCAAATAACTCAAAATATATCTAATGATAAAATATTAGCTTCGATAGAACCTTACCTTAAAAATAATTTTACAAAAATTCAAATTGAATATTTACGAAACGAACTTTATAACATATTAAAATTTCCTCAAAAATTAAGTTATAATTTATCAAAACCTCAGTTAAATGCTTTAAAAAATTTAAAACTCAATAAAGATTTACATATTACGAAAGCTGATAAAGGAAATAAGACCGTTTTATTAAATAAAAAAGATTATATAGATAAAGTAGAAACTATATTAAATGATAATTTTGTTTATCAAAAAATTAAAAATTTTAATATGAATAAAATTGAGAATAAACTCATTGAAAAACTTAAATACTTGAAAAATAACAACTATATAGACTATAAAACTTATAAATATTTATATCCTCATAATTCAAAGATTCCTGAGATATATGGACTTATTAAAATACATAAAATAAATAATCCAGTTAGAATAATATGTCCATTCTATACGCATTCAGTCTCAAAATTATCTAAATTTTGCAGCATTATATTAACTAAAATATACAAAAATCACGAAAATTCTATAAAAAGTTCTTATAATTTCATAGACTTTATAAAAAATTCAAATATATATAATAATGAAATTATGTGCTCCTTTGATATTGTAAACTTATTTACAAACATACCCGTAGACTTTGCATTAGAATTAATTAAGAAAAAACTGTTTGAAATAAAATTTGCAGAATTTTCTTCAATACCGATTAATGATTTCCTTTTATTAATAAATTTTTGCTTATTAAACTGTGCGTTTAAATTTAATGACAAATTTTATTTGCAAAAAACAGGTGTACCAATGGGGAGCAGCTTAAGCCCTATAATAGCAGAAATCATTGTACAATATATCTTTGATAAAGCCTTAAAATCCTTTCCTAACCCTCCAAGAATATGTAAATTTTTTATTGATGATTCGTTTATTGTAATTAATAGAAATTATATTATCCCATTTTTCAATTATATAAACAATTTAGATAAAGATTTATCCACTATAAAATTCACTTATGAATTAGAAAATATGGGGAAAATTAATTTTTTAGATATTCTAATTGAGAGAAATTTTACTAATTTTAAAACGTCAGTTTATAGAAAACCGACAAACTCTGACAGATACTTAAATTTTTTATCTAATCATTCTTTAGAAAATAAAAAATCAGTTATAAGAACTTTAGTTTACAGAGCGTTTTTATACTGTTCAGATAAAAATTTGCTTATATGTGAATTAGAATATATTACTAATGAATTCTTAAAATTAATTTTTACCCAACTTACTTAATAAATGATATAATTTCTAAAATTAAAAACAAAATTGATAAAAAAATGACGACAAACTTTAATAAAGAGAAACTCATATCTATACCTTATATAAAAGGTATTAGTGAAAAAATTAAACATATTTTTCGTAAATATGATTGTAAAATTGTTTACAAAAAAGGTAAACCCATAAAGTCATTTTTTAATAGCTATAATAAATCCTCTGTATTAAATAAACATAGTGTTATATATAATGTTTCTTGTTTTAATTGTCCTGCAAAATACATAGGTAACACCAAAAGATTATTAAGTAAAAGATTAAATGAGCACAAAAAAGCCCTTACTTCAAATATTATACAATCCCATATTGCAGAACATGCTATTCAAAAGAATCATGAAATTAATTTTTCAAACCCAGAAATTGCATATTTTGAAAATAATTATAATAGCCGAAAGTTCCTTGAAAGTTGGAACATAGAGTATAATAAGAAAAAATTAACTCCGCTAATGAATAAACAACAGGTTTGCGAAACCTATATCCCTAAACAATACTTTCCTTTATTATAATATAATTTAAAATAAAAATTTTTTCTCAAAAACTAGCCTTAACGGCTGGTTTTTGAGGCTATAAGTTATGTCCCTTTTTTAAATTTTACATAAAACAGATGCGCTTAACCTTTGCCTCTCTCTCTCAACAAAAATAAACAGTTAAAAAACTTTTAAGTTTTGTGCGACACTGAAAACTTTTCAGTCAAAAGCCATACGCTATTTGTAAATATATCGCTGATGAAGAAGTGCTAACTTTAAGCCTTCGAAACGTCCGAAAATAAAATCACAATTAGTGATATAATACGTTGTGCTTCAACAGAAAAAAGTAAGAATTTATAAATCTATATTTATTATTTTGATCTTACGACAGCTTAGTTTCATAATAGATTCCGAAACGAGCGCCCGATTTGTCGGGTCCGACGAATTTCCTCGCGGATTCAGGCTTAATAAAAAAATTCTGGGTCGAGCTTTGAATTAAATAGTTTTTTAATTAAATTTAATTTTATGCTAACAAATTTTGTCATATAAATGAAATTTAGTTATCATATTAATTAATTATATTAAAAAATCTAAGATTAAAATATATAAAATTTTAAAAAGTACAATATTTAACAAATAATTATAAAATAACTTAAATTTAGTAATACAATGGTTAATATGGTCAACGCATACACAAACTTATTGGTCACAAGTAAATTTAGATTAGCAATCAATAGAATACTTATTCGAAATCGCTCTCACGTGACATTGGGTTACAGAGCGATAACATGTGGCGGCAGTTTATGATATGTTAGAATACTATATCAATGTGATTGATGTGATTTACGTGTGAGACTGAGTGTGTCACCAATAGCTAACGATTAACCATTTAATTATTCGCATTATGAACGAATTAAGCGATGATTCGCGATCCGAACACACAAACAAATGCAATACAAGTAATAAGAAATTGCGTAAAACAGTAAAACAGTTGAGCCATAACAGCGATAATAGCGATAATGGCAACAATAACTGCGATATTCGACACAAATTCGATAAAACGCTTAACTATTTGCCGAAACTGTTCATTCGATGTCATTGCAAAAATAATGGTAATATAATACTATAATACAGTATAGTTGTTGTGATATATATATCGACGCCATAATTGAATTGAATTTGTAGACGCATTCGATAATCAGACGTCGATATGGTCGGCAGCATTTCAACCGCAATCTCGAATGTCGAACGGATCCGAATTCGTGGCCACGTGTGGCGGGAATTCGGTTTGCATTCTGGACGTGAAGAACGCGGATAACAGCAAAAACGTTATCTCGAGATTCATCGACGACGACAAAAACGAAGAGTTTGTTTCGTTGGCGTGGAATGTGTTGCCGAATAACAGTCACAGTGAGACTCAGACACAGACAGACGAGAAGATAATATTAGCGGTTGGAGGCAAACGACAAATACTGTTGATGTTCACTAAAGAGCTCTCGTGTTACGAACGCATTGACGCACACGACGACCAAATCAATGCGTTACTATTCCACAAAACTAATCCATTTCTGTTATTCAGTATTAGTTACGACGGAAAGATTAAGTTGTGGCACATATCCGTTGACGCGCCCAACAAATCAAAACTACTTAAAACTGTTGAAACTCATTCTCCATTATTAAGTTTATGCCACTCAATAGAACACGACTGCGTTATTGTTTCGGGTTTTAAGGGTATTATGTTCTGGTGTGATATATCCGATAAATCGCGCGATAATAACCGGTTATGTTTGGGTCATTTGTGTTTTCCGAAAGCCAATCAAATGGTCGATGGTTTGGTTATTATACCCGACGATCCAAATACTCTCGCACTCAGAGCTTATAAAACCAAATTTATTACTGTTATTGATCTGAAGACTACCATCGATGAAATTAAAGCAAATTATTCGACCAATTCGTCGAAAAAGCAAATCTCTTTGTCGAAAGTTCAAAAATTTCAGCTGAATTGGTATAATGATACTATATATCCATATATTTACATGTCAGGTATGGTTTAATTTCTTTATTCATTTAAATTAATAAATTTGCATGTTATTTATGGCTATATTCTTAAGAGTAGTGATATCTCTCTTAAGTGGTTATATTTGTGACAATACTGTTATTTGAAATATTAGCACAAAACGGGTTATTAGTGAGCGGTGCGCCAAATGGACAAATGTTTTTGTATAATACCAGCAAATTCGCGTCGTATCAGCAAACCAATCAAACAGGAGATCCCGATTACATAGTAGACTGGCCAGCGATCGATAATATATTGCAGGGAAATAGATATGTGATCGACGATAACAAGTTTGTAATCATAAATGCGGTGGCAATCAGTCCAGATCTCAAATATATAGTTGGCTGCACTAATTTAAATCTGGTCTGCATTTGGTATCGCCAGTAGTTTTCCCAAACATTACATTTGTTTCGTGTTATTTATTTGTAAATTTTGAATACTATAATGAATTTATTTCTATAAGATTCGTTTTTCGATATATTTTCGCTGATTTTGAGATTATACTACCATTTTTATGAATATTCTTTTCGATATATGATTTTAGTTATCATCAAAAAATGGTAATAAAGTTACTATTAAGTAAAGATATTTAATAAACATTTTTTATTTTTTGTTATCAAATCTAAATGACATTAAATCTGTTTCTTTCATTTTTTTAATCGAAAATATCGAATATCATAAAGTAGTTGTATTTTTCAAATAAAATTTTAATTTTATAAAAATAAAACTACAGTTAAAAATGTCTATCATATTTGTTTTTTTAACTACTTATGCAATACTATTCTTTTATAAAATTGTGCAAAATTAAATAATAAATAATTAAAAACTTTTTTTTAAATATATTGCAAATTTATAAACTTATTCAAAGATTTTCCTAATTTACAGGATAAGGATTTTAATTAACTATGATTTGGTAGAGATTTACGATTGCGCTCCAGGTATGGCTAATACTATATATAAAAAATATGGGCACAGAAATGTTTATTTCGTGCCCAAAAATGATATTTCATCGAATAAAACGGATCAAAAAATGAATATTATAACTTAGTATAGATATAGATACTGTACAGTGTACTGTACGTTACATTAGATTGAAAACCGGAACAATAATACTGATAATTTTTTTTGATAAATCTGTTGAATAACTTATAAATTATTTTTTATGATACACTCGTACATTGATATGAATAATAAATATTGATTGGTTGAGTTTTAAGTGTTGATTGTAGTGAATGGTAACTTTGTTATCGTTCCAACTATTAATTCGTATACAATTTAGTCCATTATTAAGATTTGATTAAACTTACGAAAGTTTATATTTAAATATTTTTTGTTTCTGCTTTTCGCTTAAAATTCAGACATTTTAAAATGTAATTTTACGCATAATTAAATTTAGTTTTACCACAATTAAAACTATACAGGATTTGAACTTAAAAAATCGTTGAATTAGACGTGTATTGAACGCGTGATCGAATTAAGAACTCATGTTATTTAATGAAAGACAGCGAACACCGTTGTGTTATATTTCAAATAGTAATAAGTTTTAGATTTTACTATTTTAATGACTGATTACGTTGTGGTTTATTCATTTAATCATCAATGCATTCACTAATCGGACTTTAATCATAAAAAATAATCTACAAAATAAATAAATAAATTATCATTTAATATAATTTAGTGACTAAAGAAATACGTATCGTTTTACAGCTAAAATGTTTGTAATTTCTTAATTCATTCGAAAACCTTTTTTTATCTCATAATAATTTTATCGAAAAAAAGCGTTTTCTACTAAATGAAACCTTTAAAACGTAATATTATATTTCATTAGTGTAACAAAAAATATATATATTCATAACAAATCAATTATTAATACGACATCTCCGCATGAATTGCGGTAATATTGGCTTATAAATTAAATAATTAAAAAAAATTTAACGTGTTATTCCCAACTCATTAACTTTTATTACTATCCCATTAGAATTAACAACATATTATTATAAATCATTGCGCGATTAATTAAAATAATAAACATAAAAGAGAAACTATATTTAAATAACGAGAAACAAAAAGTTTAAAGTGAATGCGAGATCATTAGCGCAGTAATAAAGAAATGTAAAGCAATAGTTAGTTACATATTTAAATGGTAAGCAATAGTAGCATATCATCTCTCTATTGTGCTTTTACAACATTTGCACGCATAGCTTCGTTGAAAGCTTTTGTTTACAAACAGCCCCAGCTTTACCCAGAAATATTCGTTCGCTCAGTGTTGGGTAATAGTTAAGCATTTAGCAGCTGCTCTGTTGCAGCAGTGTATGAGTGTGTGTGTGTGTGTGTGCGCTCTCTCTCACAGCTGACAGAGAATAAATGGGCGGAGACTGAGTGGTTACCAGTGTAGCGCTCAGTAACACATATGAGTCCAATAATTCACGTGATGTTACGCTTTACGCAATCAAATTCTCACAAATGGACGAAATGATTACGTTTTTGTTGGTATCACGTGAATAGTTAGGCTTATATACCGTACTTACATATAGTATGTTTTATGGCATTTAAATGTAGTGAGTGTACGATTCATACGTCTTATATTTGCTTATGTTTGTCAGTAATAGACATCTGAATGATTGTATGATTGTATGCGTTTAGTTATCCTATTCTGCTCTTCATTGCTCTATCGATTTTGGTATTAATTGATTGCTGCTATTGATGGCAATGAGTTAATGCGAAAGTGTTATTCAAATTGAGTGCTAAAGAGTTAAATGGTGTCAAACAGTGTGTGTTCATAGTTATGTGTTAGGCGTGACCTCATATTGGGTTTTGTTGCTAACAGTGTACTGTGTTTAGTGTTGTTAGTGTTTACTGTGTTAGAGTCACACACACACACACACATCGACTTGAAATCATATGAAACTTGACGTCATCGACACTCACTTTGTTTAATACATTAAACCAAAACCATTAGTTTATATCATATCCCAACATAACATAACATAGTATTTATTTCCATCTCATTCTACTCACGAGTTTCAATAGAATAGAATCGCGTATTGTCTTGAATCTGAATCGTGTATTGTATTGGTTGGCAAACAAACAGCAAAACAATAATCAATTATCAATTTGGTGGTGCAATGTCTTCGCCATATGCAGGAAAGCGTCGTATGGACACCGATGTCCTCAAACTGTATGTTTCATTCGTGTATCATATGATCATATGTTCATAAAGAATACCCGATTACCTGAATATCGCAATATCTCGTAATAATATATAATTAAATTTGAATTTCATTGCCCTTGACTTCAATGAAAACTGATTCGCAATGCTATGAAAGCACTCCTCAAATACATTATAACGCTATTGTAATATATGTATAATTAATTTGAACCTTTTATTGTCCTTGTGTTTAATGTTTAATGCCTACGATTACCATTACCTATCAATTCTCAATTCTTATTGAATATAGTATTGAATCGAAACATGAGGTGACGATACTGGGAGGTCTTAACGAGTTTTGCGTCAAATTCTATGGACCCAAAGGAAGTGAGTGCTGTTTAACTTCATTTAACTCTATATATACTGTTTAAGTTTATTCATATTTCTCTTTAATTGATGATCACGTGATTCTCTAAAGTAACCCTTGATTTTAGAAACAGAAAAAGCAAACATGTATTCATTGTTTGCGATTGACTTTAATGCTAAAAAATGCTATGTTAGCTGTGCTTACTTAGCATATTATTTCTTTTTTGTTTGTGTGCTGCGATCATATGACGATTAGCTCCATATGAAGGTGGTGTTTGGAAAGTAAGGGTTGACTTACCAGAGAAATATCCATTCAAATCACCGTCCATTGGATTCATGAATAAAATATATCATCCGAACATCGATGAAGTGTATGTTACTTACAGTATTATAACTATTACTTATTGCTATTGTAATTAATGTATTGGTATGTATTGTATCAGATCGGGAACGGTATGTTTGGACGTAATAAACCAGGCGTGGACAGCGTTGTACGATCTTTCCAACATTTTTGAATCATTTTTACCTCAATTACTCACTTACCCGAATCCCATCGATCCATTGAATGGTGACGCCGCTGCCATGTATTTGCATAAACCTGAAGAATATAAACGTAAAGTACAAGGTATGGTAATCGTATGACATATTTCATCATTAATTGATTGTTGTTGACGACAACTTCTTAATGTCATTTACCTTCAATATTCCTACACATAGTTTGCATGATAAATTCATTTTTATTGTTTTATTGTTTAGAGTACGTTAAAAAATATGCAACAGAGGATGCGCTGAGAGATCAAGTCGATGAATCTGAGGACAGCGATGAGAGTTCAATGAGCGATTTTTCTGATGACGAAACTAAAGATATGGAACTGTAACATACACTTTATCTTCTTCTCATTCTCTGATCGCTTATTCATGTTATGGGAATTGGTTATAATTTGTAGCTTTGCGTGTAGTGTTGTTTTTCTTTCACCAGTGTGTTATGGTATTTATACCACGCTATGATGAAACGAAGTTTTTACCTTTTAGAGCATTGTTTCTGTTCATTGAATTTTTAAAAAAACAAAACAAAAGCAAACCTTCATTTAATCATTTAAATAGGCATTCATTATGTAAATTATGATATCACTATATTATTCATTATAAAATGCATATTTGCGTAATTAAAAGATATCTTATTAAAAATGGGGGCCTATTATGATAATATGATTACATTTAAGGTTTCTGTTCGGTGTTTTTAGCAGACACAACACACTATTTAAACATATTTTTGAGTAAATAACAATAAGTCAAGTGTACTAATTATAGCGTTAAGTCTTTATTATCTTAAACTCAAAAAAAACAACTCATTATATTTGATTTTCAATGAAAAGTTTTAATGAATAACGTGTTAGCAATTAATATGATATTATTGTGGATTAATTTTAGGCTAAAGTCTATACTCACCGATAGAACGTTTTTTGATTATATGTCATAACAGATGTTTCAAAGTTTTAAGCCCTCTTTAAAAATATTAATTTCAATAAAATAATAATAAATATAATAATATAATAAATATTAAATATTACAAAACAAATAGATATATTTGGCTTATTTATTACGGATTCATTTAAATTGATTTTAGTTGGAAACGACGATCACTTGAGTGCACATAATTTCTAGACTTAACTACTTGTAAACATTGATTTAACTTTTAAGTGATAACATCGTAACATTATATACAGTAGAAATTTTTAATAAGAAGTTCATTCTACCGTACTCTACAGTATAAATGATTGAATTATTATTGTACAGTATAATTGATTGATGAATTATTATTATGGTTTTTTTGTTTCAATTTTTATCGAAAGTAATTTCAATTCTAAATTCATTGCAAAGCTTATGAAATGCATTAATTAATAAAACAATTGATACATGGATAATGTTGTTGAAGAGATGAGCAAAGTTAAGGTGGAAGCTATAGAATGAGATAACTCGGGATTCGTATTACGAATTGTTCCAAATTTATATTAAACTTTATGAAATTTTCTTTGTACGTCATATGGATTCGACAATTCGTTATGAAGTATGGCTCACACTGTGTCAACTGCAACCGCACAATCACTTAATTTTGTTTTTATTCATATGTTTATACTTACAATCAAATGAGGTATAATAATGAAATAGTTGTAGTGAGATATTACAATCAAATTAATTTTACATTATAAGTTATAACTTATGTATGAATGGATACTTTGCCAAAATGATCACAAATATATAAGTTTTTATTGCACTTTATTAAAAACAGGTCGAAGAGTACAATCAATTATACCTGTTAAATAGAGTAATAGGGTGTATATTAGTGACAGACTAACGGTGAGTGATTTACATAGAAGTGACGGATAGACTGTGATTGAGAGTAGACTTGTAAATCATATGAATTTTCAGAACCCGACACGATTGTACCCGAACCTGACCCGACAATTTTGTCGGGTACCCGACCCTAACCCGAAACAATTTTTCTAGTTTATAATGCAAATTTTATCATATTTTCCAATATTTATAACTATAAACTTGATAAATTAAAATTTGATATTGTAATATAACTTGTAATTATAAAGCCGCGAAAATCGTTAGAAAAAAGGGTACGAAATCGTTTAATAATCGTTAGAAAAAAATGATCAAATCGTTAGAAAAATCGTTTAAAAAAAGTTATCAAAACAGAACTGTTTACTTAATCTGGTGTAGGGTTTCAATTTAAAAATTTTCAAAAATCTGGAATATGTAGTTTTTTAAAATTTTTTAATTTATAAATTTTTTTAGTGGGGATTTTTACATAATTTTTCCGAATTAGCCTCGAAAAAAACGCCCCCTACAAAAACTCGTCGGATTTAAACGATAATTTATTTATTTTTTTATCAGTAAATGACAAATTTTCATTAAAATTACAATCGTTTAAAATAAAATAAAATCGTTAGAAATAAAATAAATTCGTTAGAAATAAATAAAATCGTTAGAAAAGAAAATTAAATTTCGCTTTTTTAAGTTATAATAGTTATAAATCATCTATTTTTTTTATTCCCGTACATTTTTGAATCGTATTAAAGAATCGTTAATTAACGATTTTCGCGGCCCTAGTAATTATCATTTAGTTTATAAATTAAGTTTAATTTTTGAAAATTGATTTTTTTTATAAATCTTTCAAGAAAAGTCGGGTTAGCTCTAAAAATTTTAAAACCCAACCCGAACCCGACAGGTAGTAACCCGTCCCGACAAACTTGTCGGGTACCCGACCCGAAACCGACATTTCGGGTACCCGATTACAATTATAATTGAGTGTGAGTGAGTGAGTGAGTGAGTGAGTGAGTGACTTGATTCAAAAAACGACGTTTCGCGACGCATACAAAAGTTTTATTGATTTTATACAGTTTTAAAAACAAGTTTATTTTGTTAATTAAATTTATCTATTATTTGGTAAAATAAATAAAATCTATATCAATTAATTAAATAAGTTAATTTGTTTTATATAGTATTCCATAATTACCACATCATTTTAAGCAAGATTTTAGGGAAAATCAAAATATATTATCAGACATTTCTGTAATAATTTTATAAGCAATAATTAAAATATAAATATTTGAAATAATGTATTTCTATTTAATGAGAAGGAATGGAATTAAAATATGCCATAATTTATTATAACAAGAGATACCCAAGAGTGGACGGGAAAAGGGGTAAACAAAAATGGGAGACCTACCTTTGAAAATTTATAAAATTTGATCGAGTGACAATAGAGAGATGGGGTTTATGCTAATTTTGTTCTATTAATTTATAGTAATTATCAAAATAATTATAGTGATTAAAAATATAAATATTTTGAAAGTGGTCGAAAATGGGAGGGGGCAAAAAATCGTTTAGATCGGAGGCGATTTGAATCCTACTCCATAGAAAAGAGAAGTCGAAAATTAGAATAATAGAAAGAAAATAGTTAAAATTAAAGAATAAAAAAGAAATATAATTTTTTTTCAAATTTATTTTTACATTTTTAGTTTTTTAAAATTTATTTTAATTAACTAATCTAGAGGATGATAATGAAAGTTTTCTATGAATAAATAAATAAAACAAACCGGCACACAACACTAACTACATATTAACATACACTTTTCTGAGTAATTATAATCACAATAAATACCGATTATATTTTCGAATAATACTTGATGAACATTTTTGAATTCTTCTTTTTCAACGTTATAATATTTTGACTGAAACAATAGATAATTATTCATAATTTTTAATTCTAGTGAGAAAAATTAGTTATTAGCAAATGACGAGTAAGATATGTGATTTTCTTATATGAATATTAAAGTTAAATTGCTGAATTAATATTTAGTTTGTTAGTTTCATGATTATTACCTTTAATTATCTAAAATAATACACATCAAGAGTTTGAACTATTGGTGTGCAATAAGATATAATGGTTAACAGTTTTATATAGATATCTGTATCTTCAAATAATTAATCATATATTCCATAAGTCAATAAGTCGAGCAAAATGAACATTACTATTTCTTTTTTAAACATTATCTTAAATTTGTTAACTAAAGGTTTTGTAAATTTCCCTGAACTTTAACATCAAATATAAACATTAGCACATATGTAGTTCAACGATCAATTTTTAAACTGAGGATCAAAACAATCAAGTTTATTGATTCCAGCAAAGTAGAAATTTATGTAAAACTTATCCAGTTTGATCTGTGCTGAAAATTTACAAATCCCATTCTTTCTCGTTGATATTCTGTTTTTAAATTCAAACCCATGTTATGATAGCTTTGGAATTATTATAATTGACTTTCGCTGATTAAGCATTAATCATTTGCGAGGTTTGAATGTCGATTTCATGAAATTGCAATAAATTAATTAGTGACTCAATTAGTTTCGAAAATATTTATATGAAGCTAATTTCAAGTTAATTTTTGATATTACAACCGTTTTGAACACGTTTATAAAGTCTTTAAATTGATTGTATTCAAGTTTCCAAAAATGTTTTTAACACAAGTCCACTTTATTGGTTTGGTCCGCTCGACATTATTCCAATAATAATGCAAAATTATTCCACAATCGTCAAATGTTAAATGTCTTATAGGCAAATTTTTGCCAAAAATGTAAACACTACTGTCGTTTTCACTATCAATTATACTCTCTTTATCTCTATCACTATCACTATCACAATCACTATCACTATCACTATCACTATCACTATCACTATCACTTTTCAATTTTATTTTTCAAATATTATTGTCAAGTCAAAAACTTCCAGAGATTCACTAATATCCACACCATTAACAATTAGTTGTTCAAAATTAGAATATAGATGTTTACTTGTCTCTAATTCTCTTTAATTCAGTAATTCCATTGTCGTTTTAAATTTTAATTCATATAAATCTTTAATTGAATTTATTAAATTTGCCTTTTATTAGACAATTTTTATAATGTATAACTTTATATGGTTACGTTCTTATTAGCTTTTGTTTATTAAACATTTTATTCAAAATAAACCGGCGGACATTGCAACCCACATCTCACATACAGCTTTGAACTCTATTAGAACGGCGTTCATATTAATTTAAATTCTCCCTTTTAATGTTTTTCGATTTTTAAATATTTTACACTATTTTCTTTTATCACGTTTTAGGGTTTATTATGGGTTCGTTTAGGGCCGTTAATTATAATTTTCTTAACGGTTTGAGTTAAATTTTAAGTTATGTGGTTACGACTTCTTACGCTAACTAATCGTTTTTTATAACTAAACAGTTGAACTTTGTATTTGTGTTAATGAGTTATTACTTATAACTAACAAGTTGATTTAACATTTAACAGATTTTAAATATTAAGTGTTCGCTTGGTGTTGAGTCTTTGACTAACACAGTTGCTCTGGCTATTTAAGACAACAGTCACATAAAAATAATTATTGTTTAACAATAAAATACGTGTCATATAATTTAAATTAAGTTAAAGTAATTTATTAATTAAATATTTAATTGATTCCAATTGAATATGCAGTTTAGCAATAAATCTATTCTTTGCCATTTATCAAAATAAACTAATCATCAAATAATAAGTTAAGCAATTTAGTTAAGATGTTTATTTATTAATTATTCAGTGTTAATCGATATCACTGCAAACTGTAATTCAGTGTTAACTGTAAAGTCATAGAACCGTAAAATACAGTTACTGTAAGGTACAGAAACTGGTCATCAATTACGTACACTGTGGCCAAACAGATTCCGTAGTTCCCTGAGCGACATTTCCCCGGATGTGATATGAGTAACGTCTTCGCACACAACCTGTATTCACGTCTTTCATATATATACACGGTGTTCCAAAGGCCGTTGGTCTGGGGGTTATTCCTGGTTAAAGCCTAAACCACGCCCTCTCGAAAAACTCAACTAATTTAAACGATAATTTGTTCAGATTTTGGTAAAATTTAAAGGTGTCACAAAAACTCTGCGGTTTCGATGCACAATTTTTTACTTATACCAAAAATACATTTCAAAATTTCAATTTTTTTCGTGCTTCAATTTTCAAAATTTTAGAAGAGGCTGTTTAACTTATCGGATTTTCATTGTGGGTATGTATACCCTGTATATATATCAGTAAGGATAGTGATTTCGTGGAAAATACCGCATTTTTTCTTAAATCATATGACCAGGAGATTAATATGTTAAGATCTATTAAATATAACTAACTAAATAAAAGTAGTTTTATTTTCCCGAATTTTCCCGGTTTTGGCAGCTTATAAGAATAATCCCGGAAATGCGCTTATTTTAAATAAAGTTCCCGTTTTTGATATATTTAACAAAATGGGGTTAATATGTGGACAAAATTCTTTTATAAGTATTCAATGTCTTTATAAAAGTATGATATTATTGAAAGAAAATAGACGAAAATTTGCAGAAAATAAACTATAAATTTTTCATATAATAATCTAAAAAAATTTCTGAGATTTCTTAATATTAAAGGTAGTAAAAATTTTCCCGGAACTGTTCCGGGTTTTAATACATTTTTTGTTCCCGGTTCCCTCCCGTTTTAACCACTTTTTAGTCCCTGAAATCACTATCCTTAGTAATGAGGTTTTATTGTATTTTTCAAGTATTGCCCTCTATATATAGTTTTTCTAACAAAATATATTTGGCCACATCAAATCGATTAACTGTAGCTGTGAGTCACACGGCTAAAGTGTCACATTACGGTGTTAATTGATGCGCAATATTTTTTGTAAATAAAAACATATCATTTATGAATTAACTATACATATCTGAATTTATTTACTTCGCTGAAGAAAATATTTGCTTCGTTTTCTCTGATAAAGACTTCGTCTCTTTGCCCCCCGAAGAATCGAATACGGTACTAAATAATAATTCGATTAATGACGAAAAAGTTATTGTTTCAAACATTGAGATCGACGCTATTGTTTACAAACCTGATGAAGCAATTAATTCGCTAAATATTGAATCCATTGATATTCACGACGAATTAGAGCCATCTATTTTGCCATCAAGTATTAAGTTCGAGATTGAAGAGCAATAATTAGAGCGAGCAATTATGCTTTCAGTGATTGATTACCACGATTACGACGTTGAAAATGAAAGTTTAATGCAAACATATTTCCATTCATTGATTAAGTCCAAGCCGAAGAATAAAGAGCGCTCTTTTGTTTCTGCTTCTTATGTCATATCCGCAACTGTTAGCAATTCTTCAGATGACGATATTAACGAAACAAATAATGATTGTTCATCGCTTACGGATATCGATGAACAGCCGCAAATAATAGGTCTGTTAAAAATTAAAAATTAATTTAAACTAATCAAAAAATTTATTACTTTAATCTAAATTTAGGCCAAAACAAGACGAGCCAAGAGGAACAGTTTGAGGCAATAGAGAAAAGGCTTAAAGAGTATCGAATGAAAAAGCGATCAAAATTTGCATCAAAGCCAGAAACAGATTCGCTGTGTTCATCGAATGTAAACAACGATAACACCGAAAACACTAGCGAAGCAATTGGCGGAGAAAACAATGATAATTTGATACGTAAGTTAATTGAATCTTTGAATATTAATTTAGTACTAATTATAAATTTAATTTTGATGCTATAAAAATTGAATAGATGTAAACAAACACAAAAACCATATTTCATTAACTCGTTTCTAATAAAGTCTAAATAACACTTAATATAGATGACGTAATTTATGGTTAAATCTAGTGTTTGTTTCGTATGTGACGCACACATTCGAAAGTCAGTGTTCGATTTGTTTGGTCGCATTAAAATTTTTGTTTAATTAATTCGTTTATGATTTAATTTAATAAATACCATGAATTCTAATGATAATTCGTCAGATAATGGTAAAAATAGTGCTATTAATATCTCTCGAATGGTTGTTGGCGACGATTATTCGTCTGGAGATCCAATTTATGTGATTAAATTGGTGTTACAAAACTACGGCTCAACAGTCTATGAAAATCTCTTTAAGTTCTTTGTTGGTTTGTATTTAATTGAAATTTAGTACTTATTTTAGTTTTAATTTACAATATTTGATTTTATATTTATATCAATATAATGAAAAATTATTAAATATGTGTAATTAGCCATAAAATATTATATTCCATTTTAAAAGATAATGGATTCGATAATAATAAGTTCATTAATTTGCGTAAACAAGATATATTGAATTTAAATCCTAGTAAATACAAAGACGACGTCAATATCTTGAATTTTGCAATTAAAAACAAAAGAAGAGTAATCAAACAAAATCAAAAAAGAAAGAAAGCTAAGTCTTTAATTAATGATATTGTTAGTCGTGAAACAACATTAAAAAAAGACGATAAGGATATTCTAGCTTTAGATGAACTACAAAAAAGATACGACGAGGCCTCAACTAGTACTAGTTCTAATTCTAACATTAATAAAATTAAGAATAAAGATGTTTACTTTGTTCGAGGCCTTACTAATAATGAACAATTAAAAGCTTTCCCAAGAGAGTACACTTTACCTAAATTTGATCCGCTTTATGAAAAAGTATTCAATAGCGAAGAAAAGGTGATCATATCTACTGTAAGAAATCACATTATTGATACATTTTATGATCAATTGAAAGAATACTTTCCGACAAGAGTTCCTCAATCGATATTAAGAATAGTATTGGAGATGTTTATAAGAAAGTACCCGAATATGATTAGCGACTTAAACGAAGGTTATTGTGATTTGTATAATAAGGTTAAAACTAATTACAAAAATACCAATTATGCGAAACAACAATTTAGCGCTAAATTAATGGCAAAAAGTAGTCGACATTCAGATAATGAAGAATCGGATGAAAACATAGATGTCTTAGAAGTAAACAGTGTTATAAATCGATCAATACCTCAAGAGAAAGAACCATCAAATCTAAATTCTCCGAACAACACTTCAAGTCCAGAATTAGTTGCAAACAAAACAATAGATATGGACTTAATGGATCGCTCTGCGAGTCAATTAATGGCTGCTCAAAACCTCTTCGAATTATCTTCAATTGCAATCTTCAATTAAGTGCTAAAAAGAATAAAGATAATGGAATGAAAATATTTACTGTTCAAATGGAGACATTAGAAGATACCCAATCACTATCAAGTTCTACAGATAAAGAAAACGAATCATCAAACGGTCAATAAAAACTATAAATATGTTTATAATTTAGGACTAAATTTTTTATTAATAATAATTTAGAAACAAATAGAAAAACAACAATGTTTTAACAAAACCGAAATGCAAGTAAACGTGTAGCGGACTTTCAGCCTAATTATTAACCAACTGGTACTCGAGCTAAAGTTAGAAAACTTGCTGAAAGTTCTCATGATTTTATTTACACATCTTCTGATAACAGTTCGAAGTCTGATACATATGAATACAAATCTAAATTATTTGAAGAGGAATATAATCAAACCGCAAGAGTCTCATATTTCAGCTCTAAATTTCTACAGAAAAGATAACGGTGATGTTTCAATGGTATTACAAGCTAGAAATACTAAATTGAAGCCTAAAAAGTTATGGAAAAATTTCCATGTCTTCACAATCGCAATAAAGTATATAATATCTATATATTGTTGTCAATATTTAAGTAATATAGTGCTATTTTTCCATATTTATTCGCATTCAGCTACAAATTCTGGCTAAATTTAGAATCGAAACGAAATATAGCAGTCATTTCTTTTACACTGACAAATATGTTGAAAGAATGGTTGAAAATGGAAAACAAATATTTGACTATTGCTATGCACATCTTGATGCGAAAAT
>JAQGAW010001599.1:0-18357 GCA_034698025.1 Phthiracarus crinitus
AAGAGCGAATGAGACTGCAGTTTATTGGGGGAGAAATTGACTATACGCCTCTTTCTCCTTTGATCGCGTCATGACTGGATAGAACGCACCCCTGGACGAGTAACTAAATACCTTTATTTAATATTTAAATACTTTAATAAATATAAAGTTTACATATAAACATAAACTTATATCCCAAATCCAAACTTGCTTTTACTAACTGAGCTAAAACTTATAGTGAATTGTTTGCGAAACAATTCAATAGAATTTTAAAATAATGTAATCAATTGAGAATTAATCGTATTTTATTAAACTTGCGAATTACTAGTACCGGCACAACCCGGACATAAATGCAACGTTTCGTGAATAAATAAATCACAATCAATACAAAACAGTTGAGAGCAATGTTCACATTGAGCTCCAGTCTTAAAGCGCTCATTACACGCATAACACAACACATTCGAACCCAAATCAGCCGTAAATTCTTTGTAAATATCGACGGGAAACAAGTGGTGATAAGATCGCGCCAAATGTACGGCAGACACGAGCGTAAGTCCGCAAACAACGCATTCAACCGGTAGTTCGCAATACTTAGAACCGCATTGCGAGCAAAAGTATCCCGAAGTACTGAAATTCGTGTTTTGATTGAGATGGCAGACACACATCGATGGCTGTGCGTCGCCATCGTTCACATACTGCGGAAAACCCATTCTCATGAGCGATGATTCAGTCATCGCTGACGGCGGCGGTTGGATGTGTTGGAACAGTAACTCTTTGTAGTGCGCGTCGTCAAGAATCACGTCATATATGCCTTTAGTTCGCTTCGATAACTCACGACAGATTCGGATTTCGGCCGTCAATCCGATTATAGAGCAACGAATATTATTCGTAACCAATAAATCGATGGTTTGATGAATATCTGACGGATCAATGGTTGTTAGACTACCGAAAAGAAATAATATTTCTTTGCTGGTGTGTGAAGGCATTTGCCTTTAGAGTCAATACACAAAAACAATTCAAATTAAACATGTTTTAAGTAATTTACTCGAAAACAAATCATACTTAAGAGTTCTAATCGCGAGTTCGATGCCATTCTGCAGCGACGCCTCACCGAAACACGCCATGTCTGTCATTCGCTGAATGCCATCCAAATGGTGTTTAATATTACCGCTCAATTCACTTATTTTTTCCGCCCTTTTGTTTTTGGTTATAATGATACCCAACTGACTGATCGGGTTTTGTTCGATAAATTCGTTAACAAACAGTTTAACCAAATTAAGTGTACATAAAATTCGGTTCGGCTTTAAGTCTTGTTGAGACATAGCGTTCGACATATCAATTATCATAAACATGTGTCTCATCTATTAAATTGAGATGCGTTTACGTTAATATTAGTTTCATTAAATTTGTTTTGAATACAAAACTAATGTTAAGATTAAACGCAGTAATCTTTAAATAAATGTTAGTTCGTTTGCGTGCATACCATTCCAAGTCTTAAATTTTTCCGTTTAAGAATGCGTTCGCGTTTCGCTTTGTGAACCATTTCTTCGATATTTGGTTGTATC
Organism: Phthiracarus crinitus; assembly: GCA_034698025.1. Classification (NCBI taxonomy): domain Eukaryota; kingdom Metazoa; phylum Arthropoda; class Arachnida; order Sarcoptiformes; family Phthiracaridae; genus Phthiracarus; species Phthiracarus crinitus. The sequence continues at coordinate 1,545 of JAQGAW010001599.1, forward strand.
AAACCGTCTTCGTTCTCACGAATCGCTTCCCTATTAATATTCAAATAATTATTAGCGAAAAATAAATTTCAATTCGAAAATACCATGTTTTTTCGTATTCGGTTTCCCAACGATAGCCTTTCGGGTCGTCTTCGGTATCCATTGTTATCGTTGTTAAACCAGATTTAAATAATTAACGAAAAAGTTTAGTCAAGATCTTAATTATATTGTTTTTAATTGTCAAATATTTATTGTCAAAAACGCGTTGAAAACTTTTAAAAAATACGTATTCATATCCATAAATAATGTTTCGTAAATTTGTCGATCATTTTGTTGTCAGTTATATGAATATGATTTGTTTTGATTACGTTTTTAACACATTATACAATAATTATATTATATTATTGATTGATTATAAGTATAAATAGTTTCGTTTTGCGCATATTTGAATCAAATTTCTTTTTTGAATGATTATAAATCGATTAAAATCCAAAATTGACAAATGATTAAAATTAGGAATAAATTAATAATCGCTTATATTTTGATTGACGTTATTTATTATATTTTTCGTTAAACACAACGTCAAACGTAAATTGGTTTCATTACAAAACAGTCGTAAGCTTTAAATGTGCTAATAGTTTGATACGCTTTTAAATAATATGATTCATATTGTTTGGACAATTAATAAATGAATTGATTTGCGTTACGATCGTCAATATAATACAAATTAAGAAATGAATGTCAACAGTAAAACATTGCTATTATTAGTGGACAATCGTATTATTGGTGGCGAAGAATGCGCTGCACTCGAGAATGCCATCAAACGAAACGCTGTTAGCGATCATTTAAGTGTAAATCTTTTCAATTTTAAATTCAAATAATCAAATAGTTTTGCAACATTTTCTGTTATCAATACTGTATAAGAATATTTATTTCGTTAAAACAGAGCAATGAGTTTGTGGTGAAGAATATATTACTGTCTGAATTGAGTTCAGCCGAACATCGATTAGACTGCGAACAATTCGATACGATTATAGTTATCGGCGCAACAATTCATTTCGTTAATGATCTCAACCAAAAATGTCGCCCAATTAAACCAAATTACAAAGTAATTCTAATTAATTAATTTAATAAAAATCTATGTTTATAACGTTTTTGAATGTTTTGGGTATTACGCATATTAATCTGTATTTGAAAATAAGATATTTTATAGATAATATTAAAAGAGAATAATTAACGCATTAAATTTAAAAAGTTTTGTGATATAATTTTTAGTTGATTGTTGGGCATATAATTCAAACATACTTTTACGTATTCATTGATTATGGCGCTAATTATGGTCACATATCATTAAAACAATATATCGAATTAAACGGCGATCATATGTCAGCAAAATTGGCAAATATTTCCGTAAATAACGCTTATTTTAAACTTATGACAGCAATTATGTCTGGAATTATTTGCGGCCAATTAGTTGATTGCAATGCCAAGAATTCGCGACAATTAATCGATTACTCGATTAATTCTTCTATTGTTTCGAACACTTACAGCACCGTTATTCCCATATTCATTGTTGGTTGCGGTAAACTAGGATTTCAAATCGTTAAAAATTTAATTGACATGAAAATGCATCATTTAGTATTAATCGATAGCGAAATCGTTCATAAGTATAATGTAGATAACAATTATTTTAGCGCAGAACACATTGGATTATCAAAGTGTGAGATCGTTAAGCGATTCGCGTGCGAACGCAATCCAAATGTCAAAATCGAAATCTTTGGGTTTCGTATACAAGAAGCGAGCACTCAATTCTGGGAATTTGCTCAAACAAATAATGCTATGTTTGTATCGGCTGTCGATGATATCGACACCAAACGATTTATTAATAAGATGTGCCTCAGCTATTGTCTACCGTTTATTGATGTTGGTATTGATGGCTACAGTTTTCACGTGCAATCTATTGTTCCACACAATACTGAATCTTATTATTCGGTTTCCGATTCGCCAGATATCGAATATCCTCTTTGCGTATTGAACTCGTTTCCGCAAAACATTGATCAGTGCACAGTATGGGCTAAAATGAAGGTAATTTCTTATTAACTTATAATTTAGTTTTAACTTATTATTTGATTTCTTTAAGCAAATATTGATTATATTTTAATAGTTTGACAAATGGTTTAATAATTCGCCAAAAATAGCTTCGAATTGGAGTGAATGCGTGAGAATCGCAAGAATTCAATTTGAAAAGTGTTTTAACCATAAAATCAAACAATTAGTATATTCGTTACCAATCGATCACTTGAACGAAGACGGAACCAGTTTCTGGTTCGATAAAAACTTTCCATACTGTTTAGAGTTTTGTTTCGCGGATGATATGCATCAAAATTTTGTTTTATATTTTGCTCAATTTTTATCGAAAGTAAATAATATCGATGTTAAAACGGAAGAAAGTAATACAGAGTTTATCGATGACGTGATTAAATCGACAGCAATACCGGAATTTGTGTTAAAACGTGATAAAGTGATTCTAACGGATCCAAACATTATGGCCGAAAAACACAACTCACAGCTCAATTATCATTCATTAAACAGACAACAATACTCGAAAGATGACGAAACTCAGTTAAAGTTCATATACGTTACAGCTGTTAGTACTGATAATTTATACGCTTTGCTTTTTGTATTTACTTTAATTTACGCTATGTTTTGATAATTATAGAATCTTCGCGCCACTGCTTATTCGATCAAAAATGCATCGATCGATCAAATAAGACAATTGTATTATAAAACAATTCTGTGTTCACACTCAAGTCTAATGACTGCGTCTTCTTTGGTATGTATAATAATAAAATGTACAATTATTATAAATTTTGCAAATAATATCAAAATAATCGTTCTGTTAATTTCGTTAACATATTTCTATTTTTGTTTATTGATTAGGCTTCGATTGAAGTGAAAAAGTTATTAATGCTGAATGGAAACTACATTTGCAATGACAACACTTTTTCGAATAAGAATTATTTCGCAAATCTTTCGAGTTTCGATTTATTTATAATATCAGAACCAGGAAAGGCGAGCGTAACGCAGATGTCGACTAATGTCGAATTTACTGAATGGGATTCGTGGCTCATTAACGAATCGGATGGCATGTCAACGCTGGAAGACGTGCTCAAACACCTTAAAGCGGTCACTGGTCTCAACTGTTCAATGATGGTTATGGACGACGCGAAGTCTATTTATTTGCCCGATTTATTTCCGAATCACCACAAACGCAAGAAACAGCTGATGAGAGAGATAATCACCGCATACTACAACACAATACCGAATAGCGTTACGCTTACTGTCAGTTATGACAACGAATGCAATGACGATATTTCTGGTCCAAATGTCAAATTCGTTTTCTCTAATTCTTAAATTTATTATTTTGTTTGTTTTTAATCCCTTTTTTAAAAATAAAAATAATTTGTATTAATTTAAAAACAGATTAAAAAAAATACATACCGTAAGTGTGCAAACGGTAATCTTATAAGTTATTTGGTATACAGTATCATAGCTTATATTGAATTTGGCGCCACATATGTTTACAAAACTATTTGCAATGAGAGTCGTTCGCTGATTGGCTGTTGACTGCAAACTCAATAATCATATTTGAGTTTTCGCTCTTATTCTCAAAACAGTGTGTTATCAAACTAACCATAAACTCGTTTAATTAATTAATTTAATCCACAAATTGCTAATAATAATCGTAGAAAGCAATGGTTGGAAGTCGTGTGTCGTCGCGTATCGCTCAGAGACAGATAAAACAGGAACACAACGATGGTATTGCGGATAATTGTGATCTGAATGTGAGTCGAGAGCGAGAGAGAGACAGAGACAGACATCAACTGTTGCCACAAACGCACACATCTCTCCATTTGACTCAAAGCACTTCGCAATGTTCTCCGATCATCGAAACGCCCAAAAAGAGTTTGAGGCGACACGTTATCATCACGTCATCGCCATCTTCTGTTGAAGACGAGGAGCTGTTCGATGGCGAGTCGTGCGATGGTATCGATGACGACGACGATTACGACGAACTCATTGTTCCCACGCCTCTCAAGCGAAGGAGTGGTTCGTCCAATAGTCGATACGCGAGACAAAAGCGCTCCACAAATGTGGGCGAAGTGGACACAGCCAGACACAAGTTGGACGACCTTTTGGCGCACATATCCAAAGGTGATTCGCATGAAGACGACGATTACGATGACGATGACGACCAAACAGATTCCTCACCGCATATGAAGAGACGGCGACCGCGTTCTCATAAAAAGTGAATTCATTATTATTATTATTATAACGTGTTTATCATTATTGTTATTCATGAATACCTTATTTAATTGGGATCTCAGGGACAGGAAAACTACAAAAGAAGACGGATTCGCGAAAACCTCGTCATTCGTGTTAAAATTATTTGACCGAAGCGTCGATTTGGCGCAATTTAGTTTAAGTACTGCCAGAGATGACGCGCCGTTATATCCGGTTTGTCGTTCGTGGATCCGGAATAACGTCCAATTGCCTAATCTATATGAACCGCCATCCGTTCCCATCGATGATAATCAAGACTTAGACAATAGTGGTCCGTGCGATGACAAGCCTTCCGGAATTTATCATTTGCCCAAACCATTACCGAAACCGAAAGACAAGTACGGAAAAGAGTTTGATCCACGAATTCCGGAATCGGTTCGTGAGTACAAAAAGACTGAATCGCAAGCAGACATTTCGATCAATAGTTTAGCGAATGATAGCTTTAATACACTGCTGACGAAAAATTTGTCGCATTGGAAACAAGTGCGTCAACAGTGGCATAACTCAGCGCTTAATAACGAATTACGGTATAAGCATAGCTGTGATGTACTCAAAGCTATGTTCGAAAAGTATGTCTGAATTACGATTAAAAAACACAATTTTATGACAAATGAATTATGATTTGTGTGTTTTGTTAGATCATTGAATGGTCAAACGGATCAGTTAACGAAGCCTCAAACTGTTGATTCGGTTATAGCTTAATAAAAACTTATATATTTATATTTGGTTTAACGCTAATTCATTTTTTATTATCGTTGTAATGTTTTTTTTAAAAATTTTTTACCACAAGATAATCGAGAACACACTTAACCGGAATTCAAAACATTATTTGGCACTTATTTGGAAATACAGTTTAATTCAATAAATTTATAGATTCGATTTTTGAGGCATTTGTACAATTAAATTGTATTATAAACTTATGGTACATTCGGTACAACACATGTTTATTGCAATGTAAATTTAAAACCAAATATAAATTTAAGCGACAATTGAATTATATTGATATCGTAATAATAACAATATTGTATTTTAATGTATGGTAATATTGTAACAAATTCTATGAAAATGATTTTACTGTATATATGAATTTTTTACGTATTAAATTTTAGTTAAGGATAATTCAATTTTTCGAGATTCATGTTCTTTTATACGTTAAACTTTAACCTATAAATTTTATTGATTGTAAAATATGCTTAATATGAACACAAATTAAAGTTATATAAAATTAAATATGAATTTAATTTTTCAATGATTATTATATAATAGTTAGGTATAATAAAGTTACAGAGTCGTCTTACTTTGAGAATCGAAAGTTTAATGCTCTAAAAAATTATTTAAGGCATATATAAGCTTATATATATATATACCGTATATTTATTTATTTTTTCGTTTTATATTTGCTAAAAATTTGGTGATAAGAGATAAACAGAATTGAAGCTCAAATTAAATTCAAATATTAATTTCGATTATCTTAAACTTTTTAGCCTTTAAATTGATTAAATAAACAAGTAGTGAAAACCGGTATTGATTTTGACATTATTTAAAATTCATAAAACTGCGAAACACTACATTTTTTCCGTAAACTTAATGTTCAATATTAAAAGCATTAATTAGTAGGGAATTAAAAATTGTTAATTAACTAAAATCCAGCCAACAGACACAATAATTATTAAAATAATAGTTAAAGAATTGAAGGAATTTAGAAATTTTAAACAATTTTTAAACACTTATATTAAAAAATGTTTGTGTATGCGTTTCTGTAAAAACACACCATATTTTAGCAAAAGCCTAAACTATTTTAAAATGATTGAAAGTACTGTACTCATTTTAATGATGTAGTTTAGTTAAAAGTTCTTAAACAATTGGAAAAATGATTATAAACTTAAAATCTCGAAATAATTTCCTGTTCACTAGCTTTTCCATTACAATTAGCTTAACCTTTACTAATAAATTCTCTTAAATCCGTGTTATCCTCGATTTACAGTTTTCAAATTTAATTTAATTTTTATTTTGCAGTTCTAATTATTTTCATTCTGATTTAATTTGGATTTTGATCTTCAAAAATTCCGACATTATTATTTTATTTATTTTTAGATTTTATTTAAAAAATTAAATAAAAAATAAACCCCAAATACAAACTTTTAAAGTTTTATCCGAACTTTTATTAAAATCAGTGAATATAGATAGCGCTGAATGCATAGCAATCGCATTGAAGTCATGCCGTACTGTTGACCTTAGAGTGTTATCTCGTATGAAACGATTGTTTAATTACCGGTATTTCCATTATAATCAATTAATTTGAGTGTATTTATTTACTTTTTTATTCGTTTAAAAGTTGGCAATTAATTTCGCGTGCGATCAACGAGAATGGGTGGCGTTTCGAGCACTAGAAGAGTAACGGTTATCAATGATAACTCCAGCGGTGTTATTCGGGTATTATTAGCGCCACAATAATTATTCAATTATCTTAATGTTAATTTGGTTTATTAGATATCAGAGTCAGTCGTTAAGAAGTTGAAGAGAGAAGAGCGCGACAGAACCACAACCGAAAACGTTGATCAGTCGGCAAACAATGGAAGTGTTGAACCGCATCAACAACTCGTACATCAACAACAACAACAACAACAACAACACACACAACAATCGCAGCAACAAATTCAAACAATACCATCAGTTGATTATAGTGTATTTAATAATTCTTAATTGTTTCGTTAGAATTTATTTGATATTAAAAACATTGTTTAATTTGCAAAAATCAGTCGAATTCTCAACTGATTAGCGGTACAGTTGATTCCGTGGCGTTGAGAGAGCAGTACGAGCAACAAATAAAGCGTATGGAGAAGTCGTGGAAATCGCAAATAAACGATTACGATAAACAAAATAAACAATTATGGAATTTGGCAAACGATAAATTGACCGCAAATGTGAACGCAGTGGTGAACAAGTATGGCAACAATAGAAGAGCGCAACCCATATGTCAAGAGAATCGGCAAAAAGTGACCGATTGTTACGCTTTGAATAAATCTCAGCCATTAAAGTGCTCGAAAGAAGTTAGAAATTTTATTGATTGTGTTAACGCCACTCGAACTGAAATTCTAACCAAAAATGGATAGTTTTTTTCTGTAATAATTGTAAGTTATTTCACTACGATATTATAAATAATAAGTTTATATTTGAAAATAATTATTAGCCGTTTATTAAATATGAAGTTTGCAAAAAAAAAGTAATTCGTTGTAGAGATAAATAATGTTATTATTTGAGGTATTAAGTGCTGCTTAATTTACTGTAAAAATACAAAACATTTCAAAAAATTATGTAATATTAAAAGCAATTTTTTAGGTTTTAGTTTAAAATAAAAATATCAAGAAAAAAACTTACTTAAATATTTGTTTATTTATATGCCATTACTTTAAATAAAACGCTAAAAATGTTTTCATATACTCCAGTATATGAAATATGAATATGATATAAATATTATAGGATTATTATTAGTATAAATTTACATAAAATTTATCGATTTTATATTGCTTTTTAATAAGTTGTAATTATTAATTTTATACCTAAAATTTTTCAAACGAATTGCATCAACAAAGCTATTCTAACCAAACGTTTTCTCTGTTTAACTTTTTTGTTTATTAATTAACACGTTTTCAAAACTTTAAATTCGCTGATTGTTACGAATGACTAATGAAATTTTATGATTTTTTATCGTCATTAAGCCATGTAAACTAAATAGAGGAACGATATTCGTTAGTTAACATAAAAATACATAAAAATAAGATAAACATATTTGATTTGATAAAATGTTATTTATTGGTTATTTGTCAACTAATAAAAGAAGCGTTCTATGGAATCATTAATAAACTTATTATTTAAGTTAAAAGCCACCTGTTATTAGATTACTTAAACCATTAAAATATACATGAATATGCGGAACAGGTGTTAACTAAAAAATAGCGGATTTTGTAACACATCCTTTGGTGCGATCACAGCGATCACACCCCGATATTGCCTCTCACTATCATTCGCGTCGCAGTTTTACTTCTTTTTATTACACGTACATTTATTTTTATTATTATGCATTATCTCGCTTTTTCGTGTTATGATGAGTTTCTATTATGTTTATTATTATATATTCAATTGAATGAAACAGTTTTACGCTTTTCTGTTACTGTTTCTGTAATGCACACAAACACTCTTTCGGATGACTCACAGCTATGAGTGCATGGGTTGATATACAGCTAAATGACAATATCAATAATAACAGCGGTAATAATGAAACGGTTACCGAATCACACACAGCTAATCACAATAATGGCAATAATACTGAGCTCGAGTACGATAATGTGTGCGACGAATGTGATGATCTCGTTGTGATACAAAGTAATAACAACAACAATGATTCAAAGTTTTCAAACAACTATGAACACGCCGTTTCCATATCACCTCCAGTATCAATAGCTGACGAAAATCGATTCGATTATGAATGCTTGGATGCAAGTATGGCTCCAAAGCGCGGACATATCGGCTCAATGGTGGATGAATTGCTGAACGAGATATACTGTAATTTGCGGCGATATCGCAACAGAGGATATAGTTATAGCAGCGACACCAGTAACTATTCCACCCCTGAGTTGCATAAGAAGCCACCGATAAGAAAGGTTTACTTAAAAGCTAAAGGTATACACCGATTTCATACACGCTTTTCTACTTTAGCTTTGCTATCGCAGAATAACAGAATATTTAATCGTAACTCAAATCGATTGTCTTATACGTAATAAATATAAAAAATCTTATCACGATTTTGATTCGAAAAAAAAACTGTTTTGTTGCTTTGGAATCCAAAAACAGAAAATAGTGTACATATCCGATGCAGATTGCAATTGCAGATTCTCTCTAAGCTTATATAACGAATACTTGTACACACATTTGGATTGTGTTGCCTTTTAGGGTATATGTATTTTTATTTTATTTTATTTCATCTCATCTCCCATAGGAATCAGCGAACTTAAAGAATTGCGAGAATATTTAGGGAATGACGTAAATACGATGAACGCTACGCTTGTGCATCATCTTCGACGACGAGACCGTATATCCTCACTTCGAAGCCAGTATTACGACATTATTACCGCAGCTCTGCAAGCGATTTCGCCAAAAAGAAGTAAGAAATTCGCTTTAATAGCCGAACAAATAATACCATAAATAAAAAACAAACAAAATTAAACTATAAGCGTGTTTTTAGCTTATTATATTTGACAATCAAAAAACTACTGCACACACAACCAGGCGATTGTATTGCCGGCAATCATTGCCTGGTTATCGCTGGCGTTATTTATTATTATATGCGCTCAAATGCGATAACTTGTGAAACTGAATTTACCAGACCGTAAACTGATTTTTATTCAGCAGCGAAATGAAATGAAATGAAATAAATGCGATCCACAAATCCTAGTTTACATATAAAACATATTTTTACGTAAAACTTTGTGTATATGTATGCGTACGTGTGTTTGTGGCGTTTGTGTGTACGCATAAAACTTATTTTATAATGAATACCTTCACGTAAATTATTCACTTAAATAAGTTTTTTTGCTTCCCTTAGTATTCAAAGAGAATCTTTTTTGAAAAAAATGTATTAGAAATATGTATATATATGTAGAAATAAAGTTTCAATTTCTGTTTTTTCCGTATAAACAAAAACCGTTTCTCTTTGTTAGTTCGTTGAATCGCTATTTTAAATTTTTAATATTTTTTTCTTCATAGAAATATTTTATGAACAGTTATTTAAGAATTTGAGTTTTTCATCGTAAAGTTATTAGAAATTACAATTTATATATTCAAGTTTTTTACTTTATTTTCTCGATATTTCTTATTTATGGTGAAATATACTATTTTTTATATCCAGTATAATGAGTTTTTTTCGTCAGCGCTTTATTTACTTTTATTCCGCAATTTGACACAAATATTTGTTGCTTTCTGTTACTATATTTTCTTGGATCTCAATTTTCTAAGAAATTTTGTTTTTTATACGCAATACCAGTATTACCGGTACTATAATCATATTTTTTACTCGTAAGATATTTTTGCGTTATAATCGATCGGATCATAATCTCGATTGCCATTCATTTGATACGATTTATTTATACAATTATAACGAGTTTAATGTGAGAACATTTATATTTTTGATATCAATTAATTGCTATTCGAAACATCTCTAAATAGGGTTCAAGTATTAAAGGAAAAGTAAAATTAAGCATAAAACAAACAGATAATAAAAGAATGGGAAAATTAGCAAAAAAAATTTGGGTTTAGTATAATCACGCATAAAAGTTGTTAACATTTAAAGTAATAACAAATTCAACGCCATTTGCGTTTTAATGAAATTCTCTAAAAGAGTATAATAGATAGATGTGAATACATTGTCCGTATAAACTGTAAAACTAATTAAAAATTAGTGACCGCAGACTGTATGTATTAGATATGGGAAGCAATCACTATTTTCTTCCGTTTTCTCTTGCAATCTCTATTATAATCCGAATCTTCTATATTATTCGATTCATCCCTCATTATATCATTCACGTGTGGTTCAACGCGTTTAAAGATTTCGTCCACTAAATCGGGATACGTTCTGATCAAATCAATCCATTGTTCGTACGACTGTTCGCGAACTGCTTTCAAATTCTTAATGATATGCTGAATCGCTTTCTGTATCAAACCATTAACGCTATGGTTATACGCAATGATCAGAACTCGCACCACATTTTCGTTATCCAATCGAATGCTTTGTTCGCACAATGATTTTAATCCAGTGATGTCATACTTATCGGCGACATGTAATAACTTCTCGGCGAATTTGTCGATTTGTCGAAATTTGCCGGTATATATGAAGTTTAATAGTTGTTCGAAAGAGTAACAATCGATGTCATCAATGATTGCTTCATTTGTTTGTTTCTCAATCATATCTGAGCGAAACATAGCAGCGAATACTTTCGATACTGCGGCCAGAATTGCTTTGTGCGCGAAAAACCTTACGCCACAACGTTTAATAACGAACACAAAATCGCTGAATTGTTCGTTATTCACCAATGATTGATATATATCTAATTGTTGATTAGACTGATTTGCGGTCATAGTATCGTCGATAATATTGGTAGAGTATTATCTGCCAGAGAATGATTTTTTGGCATGTGATTCACAAAACCTAAATCTATACTAATATACAATTCGCACAAATGTTGCAATAATTTCCAATAAATTTCACGTGCATTCACGCGCTAACTGTACATAAAACAACAAATAGCTGTTTAGTTATGTATTTTAAACGGAAAAACGTTCGATTATGATTTAAATAATCAGTTTTTGACCGGCAGCTTAACCAGTGCTCAGTAAGTTTTAGTTCGGTTTGTGTTAAAGGGTTGTCTCTGGTTTAAAAAATCGTACCCATAGAACAGCTTTAATAAATAGTGAATTATACTAAAACTCGAATTTTAAATTACATAAACTCATTTTTATTTTTCGCGGGTTCTCCACAACACTCGTGTAAACCTACTATTAGCAGTGTTTCCCACGGTCTGTTGGTCTGGGTGGGGTATCATTTCGACTTTTTTAATTTTAGAGGGGGGTCTAAACTAGAGATGAGCATTTTAACGGTTAACTTTTAACCCAAAAAGTTAACTCGGTTAAGTTAAAGGTTAAAAGTTAAAATATTCTGAGTAAGTTAAATTAAAAGTTAAAATATTTTTAACCGTTAGGGTTAAACTATTAACTAAAGATTTTTCTTAACTTTTATGAGACCGATGCTCATCACTAGTCTACACTCACCGGATTTAAGCAACATTTTTTAGCCATCAAAATTTAGAGGTATCACAAAAACTCAACGGTTTTGATGGACAATTTTTTTACTTATGCCAAAAAATTTTCAAATGTTCAATTTTTTCGTCCTTGAATTTTCAAAATTATAAGGGGGTGTCCAACTTTTCGAATTTTCAAGGGGGTGTCTAACCTACCCTCCACACCGGAACACCCTGCTATAAAGGATATTACAAATTTTGGAGTTTATATATATATGATAATGATTAAGTTGATATTTTCGTGAAATATACCGCATTTTTATTTAATTATTTATTTAATATGGTAACATATATTAAAGAAAACAGTTTAAATAAAAGTGGTTTTATTTTCCCGGATTTTACAGTTTTGTAAAATATTCCCAGATATGCACATAATCTGAAAAATGTTCCCGTTTCTGGAATATTTATTAAAATATCGTTAAAAATAGAACGATAGTATTTAATAAATTTTCAAATTCGATGCAAAAGTACTAAATTAGGGCAACAATTATTTTAGTTTTAATAAAATGCTTATAAAAGATTCGCTTGTTTTTGAAATATATTTACACTTTGTTTTAAAAATGTTTCATACTTAAAAATTGAAAAACGTTTTTCTCGGATTAATCCGCGGTTTTAATACTTTTTTGTTCCAATTTTAAGCACTTTTTAGTCCCGGAAAATATTAACCTTAATTATGATATGATCATATAGTCATTAGTAAAGCCCGGAATTTTACATAAAATAATCTTTTAGCGGTTATCGTGAATGAACCTAAAATTTTGATACGAGTTATACTTTTCAATATTAGCTGTTTTACAGACTTTATAAATCAATATAAATAAATATTTTGGACTTAAAAAAATATTAAATATTTTTAAATATTTTTAACTTTTTAAGAAATTGTCATTCAATTTTGATGAGTTTTTGAGACCAAACAATTTTTATAACAAATTTTAAAAATTTTCAATTTAGTTTAGAAAAGTTTTAGAACAACAAAAAATTTTCTAATTTGAAAAGAATATTTATTAGATTTAATATAAATAAATAACAATTATAACCAAAAATAAATAAATATTTTAAGTTTTTATTCAATATTTATTCATTATTTTGTCATAATTGTGAATATTATATTCAATAACTTGTACAAATTAAGATTATATTAGAAGCGATTTAAAGCAACAATAAAATATTTTTAAAAAACCGTAAAATTACCTTCGTTTATACATAAAAAGACGAAAATTATTAGAAAAATTTTTTATCTTAAGGGGAGGTTCGGGCCTTGAAATATTTAAATCAAGATCCCGTCCGACATTTTATAGTTTTAGGTCCGAGACCAGCCCGACAAATCGGGGACCCGTTTGTCAATATCACACAAATACAGTACAGTTTGGGTCGTGTTTAGTCTAAAAACATTTGGTTTACTGCAACATAATTTACTGTCGTTACATTGTAATATACTCTTCTATTTAAACTTATTTCAATCTGTAGAGAAGAATCAGTATTTCAGTGGTTGCTATTAATTTAAATAAATAAGATTATTTTTCCAGTTATATTCAATTTACAACAAAAAAAATTATTTATCTGAGGACCAAAAACAATATTTACGTGTGGGTTAGCTTTTGTGTACCGTGAATTTCAATTTACTATAATAACTTGTGCCGCGAAAATCGTTAATTAACGCTTCTTTAAAACGAATCAAAAATGCATAGGAATAAAAAATATAGACGACTTATAACTATTATAACTTATAAAGGCTAAATTTAATTTTCGTTTCTAACGATTTTATTTATTTCTAACGATTTTATTTTATTTTAATCGATTGCAATTTTATTGAAAAATTGTCATTTAACGATAAAAAATAAATAAATTGTCGTTTAAATCCGACGTATTTTTGTAGGGGTGTATTTTTGAGGTTAATTTAGAAAAATTATATAAAGAATCTTTTACTAAAAAAATTTATAAATAAGAAAATCAAAAAATTTTATATATTTCTGATTTTTGGAAATTTTTAAATTGAAACCCTACACCAGATCAGTGTTGCTTTGATAACTTTTTTCAAACGATTTTTCTAACTAATTGATCATTTATTTCTAACGATTATTAAACGATTTTGTACCATTTTTTCAAACGATTTTCGCGGCCTTAGTAAAAACTTAAGAAATCTTTTAATCTATTAACTTTATCATTAAAATAATTCTTTTATTTAACTTAAAAAGAATACTATTCATAGTGATGCACAAAAGTCAAAAGTTAAAGAAATGTCTTAACTCTTTACCTTAACTCGTAAAATTAGTTTGACTTTAACCCTAACCTGTTAATAACATTATTAACTTTAACTTTGACCGGTTAAACAAATTTTGACTTGAGTTAACTCCACTTTTTAACCCCATATTTTAAAATCAATTAATACATCAAATATGAGTAAAATAATACAAATTAAAAAAATTAAATTTTAAATAAATTTTTACAATAAAAATTCATAACATGATAAAAATTGTTTATTAACTTTAAAATTAAAATTATTTTTCAAATTGCCAATTTCTTAAAAAAATCACGAAAAATTACATTAAAAAAATAAATTGAGTTAACCGGTTAACCCGGATTTACTTAAAAATTAACCAGGTTAAGAATCACTTTAACTCTTAACTTTGACTCGTCCATTATTTCTTAACTTTACAAGTTAAAAGTTAACCGGTTAAAATGTGCATCACTAAACACACACAATAAGTAATTCTTGACAACGCTCAATACCTAATACATTTCAATACACAAAACTTTTAACACTTAATGCATTACACTCAAAACAATACACACAATGCATAACATAAAACGCATTACTCTCAACTTATAACACTGAACACAATACACTCAACATTTAAAGCTCAAATCTAAACAATTTAAGAATAACTTTCATATAATAATAATTAAAGCATAACCATTCAATTATTATCAAACAAAGCCTACCATTACCGAAATACTAATAAGAAAACATTTAACACACAATGACAAACACGCAACGCATAACACACAGCCCCAACCTCTCAACGTATAACAATCAACGTATAAAAATCAAAGAATATCACTCAATTCATAACATTCAATTCATAACATTCAATTCATAAAATCAAAATAACACTTAATTAATAAAACCAAACACCTATCACTCAAATGCTTTACAAAAACATATTACAAAACACACAATGCCTAACACTCTACGCAATACTCTCATCGCAAATCATTTAACTCATAGATCATAAATGATAAAAATCATCACACATAACAATCAAACTATAAGATTCAAATCTTCACAAAAAAAAACCGAATAACACTTATGTAATAAATCATAACGCATTATATACTCAATTATTATCACTCAACGATTATCAATCGAAATACACAAAACACAAAACATTTAACACAAAACGCTTTACACTCAACACACATCACTCTAAGCATAACTGTAATACGGCTCGTGTGCCACGGTATTACCGTTAGTTTCTTAACAGTTGTGTTTGGCTCGTCTGTCTAATGTTGTGTCAAATGTTTTGTGAAATAACGAAACGTTTTTAATCGAAATAGTTTTTATTTAAGAAATTTTAACGAAAGTAGATGTATTATTGAACGACACTTTTTGCATAATAATACGAAAGTACAAAATAAAGTACGAAATAAAGTATAACACTATACTGAAACTTAGTTATTTAAAATAGTGTTTATAATAAAATAGGAAACGAATAAGAGAAATGAATATTTATAATGGAGTTTGATTGTAATTATGTCGACGACAACCGAACGACTTGAGAGTTAGAATAAGAATAGGAATAATCTTAATTTGTGGGACTAGATTTATGATTAAATACTTGGGTTTCCTCTCGATGCCATGAGGTTAATCGGTCGAAGATTGTCCTCAATAGTTTGGCGCATCTCTTTGAGTACTCCCTTAAATAAGTGAAGCTTTTAGTATGTCGTCGTATTGTCGTCGACATAATAATAAATTATTCCTATGAATTAAAAAATAAGCTTTTATCGAATTATAAAAATGAATAATAAAAATGGATAATTATATTGAAATTTGGCGAAATGTTTGAGAGTGTCTTTAATGGAATAGCGGCGATGCCTTACTTGTTTGGGGGTTGATCGTCGGTATTCAATAACCCTCAACAAATAAAACTATATGAATAAAATTTAATGATTATGACTTAATGATTACGACTAACAAAATACAAATTACAAGACACTTAACTCACAATGAAAAACAAACAGCGCCTAATACACAACGACTAACTTTCATAACAAAACACTTAACGCTAAACAAATATTGCCTTATACTCAATGTTAAACATTCAACGCCTTGAGCTTTAATCATATCTAATTGGAAAATATAACGTTGTAAAACAATGACTAACAATTAATATTAAATAATCAATAATTAACACTCAACGACTAATATAAAACAAAACAAATTACGCATAACATTCAACGTATAAGACACAACATCTAACACTTAAAAAATAAAATTAAAAGCCAAACATTCAAAGAATATCATTTAATTCTTAATTCTCAATGATTAACTCTAAATATCTATAAAACAAGAAAGAGTATGAACATACACAATGAGCTCACTTTGATATTATAAATACAGTATTACAAAAAATTTGTTT
>JAQGAW010001600.1:0-18353 GCA_034698025.1 Phthiracarus crinitus
CTCTCTCTCTCTCTCTCTCTCTCTCTCTCTCTCTCTCTCGCATTAAACTACAGCGCAATCATTTTAATCAAATAATCTCTCGCGAGTAAAACTCAGTTTCTTGTTGTTATTGTGCATAAAGCTATGTGTTATAGCTTGCGATGTTTATAAAGGTTATTAATTGTAAAGGCTTACACAACTAAAATTAGGAATTGTGGCGATGCACGAGTTCACATCGATGCAAGCCAGTGGATGAGCGGATGAGTGGATCACTGAGTGGAGTGATTGCTACACTGTATTCTACACTCTTATACTCTTTTGTTTGCATTTTATCCAAATTTCTCTTCTCTCTACTCTTACATGTATTGCGCACTATTATTATACATAATATTAAAGCTTATATGAATAACTTGATTGGAAGAGATAGAGTTTGATGTCTCATCACTGCCTCTACACCGAACTCTCTAATTATTCATAACCAAACAAAAAGACAGAAGCATAAGCCCGTAAGCATCATAGCATCATAGCTTCATCTCTCTATTATGGTTTTAGTAATATATGGATTGGTTTTATACGTTGTAACTACAGTACACTACTGGTTCAGATGCAATAGCAGATGCACTGCATTTCGGTTATTACTCATTTTGTTGACGCTAACTTGGCTTTGCATTTCTCTGTGTGTTGTGTGTGATGTGATAGCAATACATAAGCAATACCAGAGCAATCTTGCTTTATTAACTATCGTTAGAGGGGATACATGAAAAGGGAGGATTTCTAGACTTATATGTACTTTTATATCACGTATTGCACCATTTATATTGATATGCACTTGAATTAAGTACGAGCGCTGGTGTTACGCCAGTTATACTGTATATATTTGTTGTACCGATCGAGTGACTTAAAGCGCAACTATTTTCAATTGATTGTTGCGATGCCCGGAACGCCACCAGCAATAATAGTTGTATGTGTATGTGTGTATGTGTGTGTGTATGTGCACAGATAGATATCCCAACATATATCTAACGTTATAACAAACAATCTTCGCTATTTTCAATCTTTTTCTAGTGAAAGTAAAAGCAGAGCCAAATTGCTTTTGATAACTATGAGCATTGTGTTTGTGATTGCCATCGATATTCTTATACGCCTTCTTTTCCGCCCATTTCTATACAACGCTTTGTATGAGCGAAAGCATTATGTATTTTTAAGTAAAGCCTAACTTAGCGACACATCTTTCAATATTATACCCACATTTTAGTATTAGATGAGCGAATTTATTCCCAAACCCCTCGAATGTTTGAGATAAGTGATCAAAGAAAAAAGTTTAATATTATCGCTTAAAATTTTTATACAGTGTAATAACATCGCGAATTGACTGTAGTATGTAATCTCTCTTTATTAGCAATTCGTAATATTCTATGCATGAATGCGTTCAGATATTTGCAGAGAATGCTTGCTATACATTCGGGTTATGAACGCATCACACTATTTTGGCACTAAATCTAAAAATCTTATGATAGAAACGTTTTTTTCTTCTTTATCTTTATTTTTGACTTTTACTGTATTGAAATAATATTTGAATTATTTCCGTATTATATTACCGTTTAAAGAATATGACTAATTATTTTTCTTAAAGTTTGTGGCGGATATGAGTAATAAAAATATTTCATACTAGCGATAACCCGTCACATACATAATAGAATATTATTTACCAGTTAATAGTTATTAATTATTTATCAAGTTTAATGCTGTATCTTTACAACATAGTTACACTCCGGACGGAAGCTGAAAATTTCCAGATCCTGGAAATCTCAGTTTTTAGAGGGGGTCAAAAACTCATCGGAATTTGAATGATAATTTTTTCGGTCTTCGGACCAAAATTTTTTCCAATTTGTTTTCTCAGAATAAGCCAAAACCACGCCCCTAAAAAAACTAGAAGAATTTAAAAGATAATTGTTTAAAATTTTGGCCAAAATTTAAGGGGATCACAAAAACTCATCTGTTTTACACACATTTTTTTTGCATTTGACCAAAAAATTTTTAAAATTTTCAATTTTTTCTCGTTCTTAAATTTTCCCAATTTTGGGTGGGGTGGTAGAATTTTCCAAATTTCTAGGAAGGGTCAACCCTAGGCTATCACCCTCTTGTGTAACTATGCTTTACAATAACAATCACAAAAAGAGGCCTGAATTATTGGTTATTTTAAAAGTTAAAAAATCACGAATAGCGAACAATTATAAAAAGTTGCACAATTTATTAAATATAATAGACACAAAAATTAAAATCCAGCAGAAAGTTTATATAAGTAATAAACACTTTAGAGTCATAATAAACATAATCTGTGCATTAAACTGATTCTCGCGTGTTTAGCAAAACGATTACACAGTTTGCTACATATCTCGCTGCGTGCGTAATATATTTATATTATGCGTCTTTATATATTAATAACAGAAATCAAAAGTAAGTGTAATAGAATTTCTCACCAAATGAGTCTAATCTTAAGGGCGGAAAGGTTAACACGTTTACCTCTGTATGTATGTGTGCAGTGCAGTGCAATGCAGTGCAATGTCTGTCACGCACATATCATCTTTTGGATGCTTATGATCATCACTTCTCTCTCCCTATTGCTCTCGACTCTCCCTTCTTGTTGCTGCTGAATGCATCCATCCATCCATAATATCAATAGAAAAATGGAAAGTGAATGGAAATAGAAGTCAGATTTCCGAGTCAGTAAATACTAGTGCGCGAAATATTTACTAGAGTAGAGGTCAAAGATGTTAACAGCTACAAGAGTGCTGAGGGAATGGGAGTTATCAGAGACGATATGGAGGGGAAGGGGAAGCTCACAACCATCAGTGCCATTACATTCATATATTACTTCGCTACTACTGCTACTACTACTATGTTATAATATATATAACGGGAATAGATTATTATTGATGAGCGCATAAGTTGCTGTCGCGCTATTAATCGTGTCGTGATGTCGATTTTTATATTCGTAAGTGTACTTCTAGTCTGTATGCAAGCGTATTACTGACTATATATGGCTGCTAAGAGACGTATATGAGTTTAATCAGTGGAAAATATGCGAGATATGCGAAAATGTTTTTTATGTTAATCATAACACATCTATTTTGAAAGGGAATAGAAAATATTAAGTGCAGTGTTAGCAGCAGGAGAGAGAGAGAGAGAGAGAGAGAGAGAGAGAGAGAGAGAGAGAGAGAGAGAGAGGAGTTTAGTGTATTCTGTTTAATATTTAGCTTTAAATCGCTATCACTGACACGTGTTTGCTTTATTACTTTTCAATTATAAGCTTACTTCTTGTTATACTACAGTTATTTGAAATAAATTGTTTGTTTAATAATAGTAATTATGATTATTTAGATTCATTATTTGTTAGATATGGTTTCTGTAAGTTTAGTAATTATAACCAAACCAAACTCCGAGTTTCAAAATTTCAAACTTTTAAGTTTATATTTATTATAAAAAGATTTTGTAAAGATTTTCTTTTCTCTTTGTTAAGCTTATTGGTTAATAATTCTAGTAATTTCAAAATCTAGTTGATTACAATGTCAATATAAAAATGGTCATAATAACCAATTTCGGAAATCAATATTTTATTTTCAAAACCATAAGAAAAGTTTTTCAATCTCTTCGTACGTTCACTCAATATTATTTTTAGTCAGTGTTTTTTACGCAAAGTATGGAATGAAAGAAATAGTTTGAACCAATAAAAACTAATATGAAAAGTTGTAAAATAAATATTTATTTTAAAAATAGTAATAGAAATCAGTTAAAGTCAAAAAAATATAAATGTATAACTTATATATGAGCTTATCGAGCAAAATGAAAGCAAACAGTTTTCGTTTTATTTTATTTTTATTTTTTCTTTACCCAAAAGAATTTTTTTTCTTTTATTATTACTCGCAAACTTCTAGGCTTATATTTATTATTATTGGAAATTTTAATGCTTTGGGTGACAGAAGAGCTTAAGCTGTTATATAAACGCAAAATAATAATAATAATAATAAAACATGACGAATACGAGCACACACTAGTGGTATGAGAGCAATATCTTCGATTATATGTCGCTAATGTTGGGCCCGAGACCATCAAATTACATTATGCTTGTGTGTGTCCTACACATCCTGACACAACTAGTCATACTCGAAAAAGGAGACAAGAAAAAAGAAAGTCGTTTTCCTTTGATGAGATGAGACTTTGCTTATAGTTTTATGTTTTCGAGTCACAAATACAGCATAAAAGTTGTTTGAGGCATCTCTCTCTCTCTCTCCCTCCCTCCCTCCCTCTCTCTCTCTCTCTCTCTCACCCATTCTCTTATTTCCAATAACTAATCAATAAGTATGTGTGCTTTTAGTCAAGTATTTCCTTTTACTCATGTCTAACGTTTGCTTTCCCTTGTGTTTGAATCCCCACACAGACTGTCACATATTGTTCGCAATACACATCTCATGCACAGCATCCAACTTTTGAGGCTTCAACTGCCTTCTTGACTTAAACAGTGACATTAGTTATATCTCTCAGCTAATGTATAAAAGAATATGGCTTACAGTGACATTTTTTACAGAAGACAAGAGAGATGAGAGAGAGAGAGAGAGAGAGAGAGTACGCGTAAAAAAGCAGAAAATTGTATGACATTTTGGCAAAAAGCATTGTATGTCCATTCTATCCATTATAAAGCATAAAACATTTGATGGCATCCACCAATTCGTCAGTGTTGTCACTCACTGTTCACAATTTTCGAGCCAATACTTCGCAACTCTCTCTCTCTCTCTCTCTCTCTCTCTCTCTCTCTCTCTCTCTCTCATTTTTTGTCACAGTTTGACAGTTCTCTATCAAATGTTATAAAGACATTTCGGGATAGTTTTGGATGGTTTTGGTGAAGATGGGCAGAAACTTGCATTTCTGTCTTAACACTTATATAATCATATAACAAGACAAGTTGGGAGAGAGAGGGAGAGGGAGTCTCGAAATGCGTTCAATTTTAGTGACAAGTAGTTTATCATTATATACAGACGAGAATTAAAGTATTGCTAGAAACGAAGCAAGTGATGATGCACTCAATCTAATGCGATATTACAAAACGAGAAAAATAGAAGGAATATCAATAAGATAATAGAGGAGATACATTCAATTCACTATTGTCTTTGAATTTTATTTTTTGTTTCTGATCTCCGAAAAAAAACTTTTATAAAGTGTCAGCGACTCCTGAACTTACACTATAATTATTAACCAAAACTGCGCTGCGAGTGAATGATCTTAAACATTTGAGTAAATGTAACTATTTTTGTTTCCAAGTATTTTAGTTGAAAAGAGAGTATAATATACTGTAGTGTTGTTGTGTTTTTGTAGCTTCTTCTATATTATCCTAAACTTTATGTTATTTAAAATACAAAAAAATATTTTGGGTTTTAATTCTTTAAAAAATTGAACATTTTTTATCAAACATCTAAATCCATAAAAAACATTATATTGTTTTCAGACTTAAATAGATGAATAAAATGTACTTCAAATTATTTTACTTTTAATCTTCATTGAGTTACTGTATTCTTCATTCGTTGCTACAATTGAACTTACCTTTCAATCAAATGAATGTCATTGTCATAACTCTATCTATTCATTCTAACCAATTATTCCCTGTATATGAACAACAACAACAACAACAACACATTGTGTCGTTAATATCAATCTTAAAGAAAGAGAGAAAGAAACGCATTACAAAACGCATTTGATATTACTTTAGCGAACATTTTAGTTTAGTGCGTCTGGTTTTTGTCAATTGGAGGTGTAGTAATGAGGGTAATTTGAGTGCCGCTAAGCTTTCACTTTATTTTTTTGCCTCACTTTCTCTCTCTCTTGCTTAGTGTCATCATCTAATGTTCTGTTGAAAGACCCAACTAAGCTCATGACAATTGTGTTGGCCGTAACTTACGGGTACACTCAAAACCGAACTGACATTCGTAAGCTATGGACAAAATCGGTACGGATAGCGAGTGCCGAAAATTGTTAATAATAACTTTCTTTCGTAACTTGATTGTAGTTAATAGGCGTCATTAGATTTTTCTACTCGTTTTTTTTGAAAACCTGTCCAAAATGTTAACTTTGTTATCGTTTGACAGTATTGTTAACGAAAATCTTTTGATACCAAGTTTTTCACTTTTTTGTTCTTCAGTGCAATAATACTTTAATAACACACACATCACACAACAGAATAATCTTTTTTATATTTAATTTACTCGAAACTCTGTGGCACAGCATTACCGCACACTACACTACACTACACTACTGCTCACATTTAATGGCTCGAGTTTTTCTCTTCTAGTATATAGCAAGTGTCAATTTTCTCAAGTGTTAAACTGATAATAATGGGATACCTCTTCATCTCAATGCAAATTTAGGATATTTACTGTTCTTAAAACTTTTCTTCTTCATTGAAAAAAGATAATGAGTTTCTTAAACCGGCTTTGCTTTTATTATAATAAATAGAATAGCAGTTTAAGAGTGTGAATGAAAGAACGAGAGGAGAGAGAGAGAGAGAGAGAGAGAGAGAGAGAGAGAGAGAGAGAGAGAGAGGAGTGTTAGGGATAAACACACAAGAGATGAAAGGATAGAGAAAAATGAATGCATATCGCGATGCCGTAAAAGAATGATATACGGAGTGATGTCTAAAATATTCTTGTGCCGCCATATGAATAAGTGGACGACAGAGTACTTTGCGGTAATGCTTTGGAGTGGAGCCAAAAAAGGTAGACTAGTAAAACGTATTATATTATTATGAGTGTAACTCATCAGCAGAATTCAGAATTTAAGTTATAACCATATATGATACTCATATTTCTCTGTCACATCTATACAATATATCTTCAAATTTATGCTCAAAAATCACATTTTATTTATGATATTATTGAACTTTCACATTCAATCTCTAAAAACGCGTTTATTTTCAATTTTATTTATTAGTTTGTGATAAATTGCTATATACAGCAACTTCAATGTCCCAAAACGCATGACCCCTAAAACGTATGAAAGAACAGCCTTTCTTGACTAGTGTTAGCGTTGCTGAACGCTAACACTGAAATATGTGTGTATTTTTGTATTAATATCGATCGATTGGTGGGTCATTTTAGTGTGCGAGAGTGAGAGAGAGAGTGAGAGAGAGTGAGAGAGAGTGAGAGTGAGAGCGGTTACGCAATGGGCAACACATAAATTGTTACAGAGTGCTAAAAGAAACTCAAATTTTTGTCAAAAATAGCGAAAAACCATAAATAATGATTTTCGGGGGAGGTTTAGGTTCGATGCCATCATCTCAAGTACAAACTAATGGCCAGATGCCCGACTATAAACCATTAAAATACAATAGGCTTTCAAAAATGCATTTTAAAACTTTTTGTGTGATATGTATGTGTAATGTTGTGTGTGTTGGCGAAGGAAAATGTAATTTTTGAAAGTGCACACACACTTCAACAACGGATTGGTGAAAAATTCATAACTATTTTTACCATTTTTTCTTCTTTTTTTGTTGTTGTTGTAGCAAAAAAAAAGACTACTTCTCTAGAATACCATATATTTATGCGCACACATATATCTTAGATAAAGCTAACAAAACTACAAAAAATCCTTCGTTTCTGCGATATGCCTTTAATTTTCAATTAAATTTAACGACGAAGGAAAAACTGAAGAAAAAAATAAATTGGGATTAAGAAATATATGTATCTATTTAGCAGAAGATAAATAATTGAACGTTGCGCTCATATAGTATAGTATAAATTAAGCATTATATTGCTATGATTAACATTTATGATACGCTGTTCTCATCAATTAAAAAGGGATATATGGCACCAATGCGTAGAGAGATTAAATTATGCATAACTAACCTACTATGCAGTTAATACTAAACTTAATATAATATAAAACTATTTTTCATATAATAAAAATATAAAACTAATTCAACTATAGTTTTGTAACTTTTCTGTGAATTCTTTGCGTGTATACTTTGATATTGTATGAATTGTGTAAGTGAGTGAGTGAGTGAGTGAGTGAGAGAGAGAGAGAGTACAGTATATAACTATACAGTATTTAATTACTGAAAAAGTAGTTATTGATAAAAGTCTAAAAGCGGAAGAAAAATTTCCTTTTAATGCTGGATTGCATGATAGAGTGTATAACAGTTTGTACAGTATTTACACTAAAACTAAAATTGAACTTTTATTTCATTTATATAATATATATAAAGGGGGACTGACTTTATTTTAGAAGTTGATATATATTTTGCTGAATAAGCTCTCCTCTGATTCTCTCTCTGGTTAAGCAATGTTAAGCAATGTTAATTTGCATCATTTCTATTTTGCTTCATTTTCGTTTTTGCATTCCGAAGCAAATTCATTTTTAGTGTGCAATTTACTATATTAGCGAAGTATAAGTATATACGAAATAGTATTGCAAAACGGAGGAAACACTGCATCCATAGGATTACTGGTATTCAGATTGGATGCACAAACTCATTAAGTGTTTAATGAAGCGAATGCATAATCACATACAAAATGCAAAATAGTTGCCCCAGCATTAAACAGAGAATAAGAGGGAGAGAGCGGGAGAGAGAGAAACGAAAGAAAGAGATAGATTGAGTAGAGTGTGTACTGTATGTGTGTGTTCAAGAGAGTTATGTATATTTTATTGTAAACTTTATGTTTGTGAGTGAATGTATGCTAAACATTATATATTTTGCTTCCACCGCATTGTTATTATTCCGATATTATATTCAGACTCTATAGTATTTCAAAAAGTAAGCGCGTTTAGGTATACACCCAAAAAATGTATCTCAACTTTTCATATATACTAGACATTAAGTGTTTAGTGCGCAGTGTCATCAACAAAAATAAAATAAAAATATAACCGCCCCATCGCTATGAGCGATATTAAGTTATGATTATGGTTAATACTGGTATTTTATATGATAGGCGCAGCGCAGTATCACTACTTTCACGTGAATGGCTCTTTCCCTTTCGCTCAACCATAAGAATTTCTGCACAAAACAATTTATAGAATTTATGCATTGCGTTACTCGCTATCTATATCTATATACTGTATATTTATCAACATATAAAAAATAAGACAAAACACCGCATTTTTCTCTAGATAGATATTTCTTACTTTGTTCATGAAAACTATTTTATAAATCATTACTCTTATGTATAAATACTTTTGGTTTATATCAGTAATACTAAATTAATTATAAAATTATTAATTAATTATATATACATTTTAATTAATCAATTGATTAAAAAATTATAATTAATTGAAATTTGCATACATTAGTATCTACTATACGGTATGTAACATAAACTTTTTGCATATATTATGAGTTTTCAGTCGATACTTATACTGTACCGATAAAATTAAAACATTTAGAAGTTCTCCTTACGAATTAAAATTGATTTTTTGAAATTTGAAAGAAAATATTTTATGTCGGGAAAAATAAATGTTTAAATATAACTGTTGAGAGGAATAAGAGTGATAATCTTAAGAAACAAAACTTTAATGAACATTAAAATAAATTATTGAAAGAAATATTTTTGTTTAATTAATCAATAATTGTTTATTTGAAAGCAGACGAAGACGAAGATGAGGATGAAGTGCTAACTTCGCCTCAAATGTCATCGACGAGCACTAATGGCTGGCCATTTTTCGAGTCAACGCCAGCATCAGCGGCATTACCTGACACTAACGTAGTGATCGAATCACTGCAAAACACGGCAGTGGCTGTTGCGCAACATCCGCCATCTTCACCAGATGTATTGGTGGGCACACCAACTCCAACACTAACGCAGACACCATCACAATCCCAAACACAGTCACAATCACAACCGCCAGCATCGCTGCAGTCTACTCTGTTTAACTTACAGCAGCAACAGATGATGCTCTTGCATGTGATCCATCAGTTGCAAACTCAGATAACAGGCAGTGATGGTAATCCGCAATTTCCTATTCCACTGCTGGCGCAAGCATTGCAGCACAACTCGAGTGGCAGCGCGTCATCATTGGATGCGTCGCAACAACCATTACAACCACCGGATACTGACAAGAATCAAATTTCTTCGTGCATATCATCATCAGAATCATCGTCATCGACATCATCATCACTTATACAGACGTCAAGCATGCATTCATCGCATACACCTCTAGTCGAAACGCTACCAATTTCTACAAAACTTTCATCTTCGCCAACACTGACCTCATCGTACACTCCATCATCGGTTAATAAGTTGACAAACGTTGTACAGGAAACTACAAGTCCTTCGTCTAAAGATTCTCCAATAAAAGATAGCGCATCCGTAGGCGAGTCTTCAATTCCACCACCAAATGAACCAAATACTCTGGAACTGCTGCAGAGACACACAGAACAGGCGCTGCAGAACACGATGTCTGGCGGATCTTTCCTTCTCAACGGAATCGCTGGAATGGGTAGTTCAGACTTCTTAAGTTTTCGAAAATCAAAAGATGGTAAAGAAGACCCGATGTATAGACATCGGTGTAAATTTTGTGGTAAAGTGTTTGGCAGCGATTCTGCACTACAGATCCACATCAGGTCACACACTGGTGAACGACCATTCAAATGCAATGTTTGCGGCAATCGGTTCACAACGAAAGGCAATCTCAAAGTTCACTTTCAACGTCACAAAGCGAAGTATCCGCACATAAAGATGAATCCACATCCCGTTCCCGAACATTTGGACAAATTTCATCCTCCCATCGAACCTCCAACCGGTTCGCAATCTCCCACAGACCTAACACCGATGTCTACGCCACCGATTCAATTGTCGAGCGGAATGCCATCACTCAATTCACATTCTATATCATCGTCGATGAGTCACATGTTAATCGACTCGAACCACAATAACGCCGCAAAACAAACCAAAGATAATCAGAAAAATGTGTTATGCAATACTTTTGGGAAACAGATATTGGACTTCACGAACGCAGCGATGCGTTCTCCGGACAGACCACTATCGCTATCAATGCAAAACACTTCCTCAAACGAGATCTCAAATCAGTCGCCACTAACTGATGATTTTGATTCAGACGGCGATGATATCGATGGTAAAGAACTGGATGACGATAGTGATGACGATCTGAACGAACGTGCAATTAATCTCGAAAAGCCTTTACAATCCTCACGTTCTCTCCATTATCCAAACTCACCACTCAATTTGAGACATGTTTCTGATGAAGAAGTTGGTGGCGATGCGATGGTCAATGGCGAGGATGGCATCGACGATGACGACGACATCAGCGATGATGACGAGTTCGATAAGCAATGCGTCACTGATAGCGAAAGGAAGATGAGTAGCGATCGTCGCACCGATAAAGACGATCGCACGGCATCTGATTCGAGTAATATGTCGGACGAAGACGAGTCAGAAAACTGTATGCCAGGCAACACACCATTCGGTTTTCCATATATGCCGCCACACTTTCCGCCGTACTTTCATCACTCGGCGTTTCCGGGTATACCGACGTCGATGGGTGTCGTGCCGTTCGGTTTGCCGCCAGGCTTTCCCCCCATTTCCACGTCAGCGCCACCCGCAACCACCACCACTGACTCTTCGGGTCAAGCAGTTTCTGGCGATCCAGTATTTTATCAGGACTTACTGCCTAAACCTGGAAGTACTGATAACACGTGGGAGACTTTAATGGAAGTACAAAAAGCGTCAGAAACAACAAAACTGCAGCAATTAGTGGACAATATCGAGCATAAGTTAACGGATCCCAATCAGTGTATTATATGTCATAGGGTTTTGAGTTGTAAGAGCGCATTGCAAATGCATTACCGAACGCACACTGGAGAGCGACCATTCAAATGTAAAATATGTGGCAGAGCTTTCACTACTAAAGGCAATCTAAAAACTCATATGGGAGTACACAGAGTGAAACCACCGCTTCGTATTCTTCATCAGTGCCCTGTTTGTCACAAACAGTTTACTAATGCATTGGTAAATACTTAACATTAAAATTAGTTTTATTTCGATAATTTCTATTTTTGAATTAAACATTTAATTAATGATCAGGTGCTTCAACAGCACATACGTATGCACACCGGAGAGCCAACAGATATACCTCCGGAACACATACTGGCAAACGAGATCAAAGCGCCTCCAATGCTTCCGTCATCGTTTCATCGACCATTGATGCCACACTTTGCAGGTCCAATGCCACCACAATGTCCTGCTGGTATGTTTCCACCATTTATGGTAACGTCAACGTCTTCAACACTGAACATTCCCTTATCATTACCAATTACAACACTTGCCGTTTCGAAGTCGAACACATCCCCAGATATACCGCAATCACTTCAGCATCAGATACGTCAACACGAAGATATTAAGAGTCCAATTAACGAGAGCGTAGATCGCAAGAGAGTATCCATATCTCCAGCATCCAGTAATAAGTCAAGCAGTCCTCCAACACCACTGTCAACGCCATCAATAAAGAGTGAAAAAGATAATACAGTTTGTGAATCAGTTTGCGAACCGACAAGAAATCGATCGCCAACTCCAACAACTCGTACGCCAAATCCAGTAACAAATACGCCACCATTTCTGAGCACAACTACGCAATCAAACGATATTCTTAGCTCTAGTTTTTCTACATCATTGGCTGCGCTCGAGAATCACGTGAAAACTATCAATTCCGCTATACCTCCACAGCCTTTGCCTTTTGGACCGTTTGGTCTCGGACTTCACCATTTGAGTCAATTCCAAAAGTATGAAACTGAACAAAGCTTACGTTTGCAACAACAACAACATCATCAGCAGATGCATCATCAACAGCAACAACAACAACAAGCAGATAACGCAACAGATTTATCAGTTCATGGATCAGCAAAAGCAAACACAAAATCGTCATTAAGTACTCGAGCATACTCTCCAGCTTCGAATACCAGCAAAATATCGTCAGATATATCAGCGGATGAAAGATCGACTTCGAGTTCGTTCGAAAAGCTGGACCGATGTTCGCCATCGACAACACCTACAACTGGAGGAGCGTTAGATTTGACGCCTAAAGCCAATAATCCAGCGCTTCATTCGCATTCATCGGCACACAAAGAAATGTCTTCGAGTGGTATTCACGATCAAAACTCATCTTCTGGTATGGAAACTCAATTTTTTCCTCCTCCTTTCGCTGGCTTACCATTTCCATCCGGAAGGCCAAATACCACGTGTAGAATCTGTTTAAAAACGTTTGCTTGTTATTCAGCTCTAGAAATTCATTACCGAAGCCATACAAAAGAGAGACCATTTAAGTGCGATTTCTGTGATCGTGGCTTTTCGACAAAAGGAAATATGAAACAACATATGCTCACACACAAGATAAGAGATTTACCATCTGATTTGTATACCACATCATCTTCTATAACACCTTCAACACCTTCCACAACAACAACATCAACTTCAATACCGAACTATTCAAACAGAACAACACCTCCGATCAACACAACCACATCGGCAACACCTCCCACATCAACAAACGGCAGCGGATTGTCTAACCCTCCGACGCCTAATGGCAATTCCAATTCTAATGAAAAGGGTGGTCAATCACCGAACACAGATTCTGGTTCAGCGTGTGGTCAGATACCCAAAAGGCCATCAGGAATGCCTAAACATGTTTGTCACGTATGCATCAAACCATTTTCCAGCGGTTCTGCGCTTCAGGTAAAACCACTAACTTTTACACACTTTTAATAATAATAAATGAAGACTCAACTGACAGTTGAAATGTTCATAATTTACAGATTCATATGAGAACACATACTGGAGATAAACCCTTTAAGTGTACAATATGTGGCAGAGCTTTCACTACTAAAGGCAATTTAAAGGTAAACAGCTTTATAGTCTGTATAGTCTATGAGTAGAATAATTTATATCACTATATGTGTGCGTTTTTATTTGATTCTTAAGTGATTTAGTTGTTTGTTATTTATATAAAACTAGTGTAATACTAATTAATTTTGGTAAATATTTCACTATAATAAGGTTCATATGGGAACTCACATGTGGAGTAATGGTTCGTCACGAAGGGGTCGTCGCATGTCTATAGATCTTCCAAATTTGCACATATCTCCACCAAAACCCGGAGATTTTTCTCCACGCGTTGGACAAGAAATGTTCTATCCATTCACCTCTTCTTCCAATTACATGAATGGTAATTAATTGAACGCATCATATTTTCAAATTAGATATTTAAACCATATATAAAGATTATTTTACGGCTGTAGGTCTGAATGGTGTTGAGTGTGGACCAGTGAATCCAATGAACTTAATGGGAATGAATCCTCAAGCGTCAGTTGCCGCACATTTTGCTCATATGATGAAGATTAGTCACCAGAGAAGCACTGAAAGCAATGACGACGACGACCGAGAATCAGTGAAATCAGAAAACAGTGACTCCAGATCGAGATCGAGATCGAGATCGCCGTCTCCTCACACCAGTAAAGAAGTCAATGTCAATGTGGGTCTCGTTTGAAATCGAATCGAAAACATAGCGAAACAGAAACTGAATTTACCAAAACATATTTATTTCGTTGTTGAAGAATCACATCAATTAGAATCACACTTATTTAGGAGTGACAGACAATAAAACCAGCAATTCATTCACACATTGTTTTTTAAAATTGTAAATTAACTGAAAGGTGAAAAATTAAAATCTAAATCTACTTTTAAAAACTTTGCTAAACTTTAGTTCGATAATAATAAACACATACAAAACACAAACAAACATAAAATAACAAAATTTGAAAATCGAAAAATTCTTTAAAGTGTAAGTGATATTTGAAGTTTTTCTTTCCATTTGATGCACACAAACAAACATACAAAACATTTATTATTATAATTATAATTATTATTATTTATTATTATTATTATTAATTATTATTATTATTAAAAAAAATACTTTTAATTTCTATTTCAAATGCTGTTAAAACTATTATTATATTGAAACAAAAATTAATTTTAATTAATTAATTATAAAAAGAGTAAATTATTAGAAAAAAGTTACAATTATTGGTGATTTTTATGTTCGTCCACTCCGGACAATACTGTACAGTTTAAGAGTTTTAGTCAAACAAAATCTAATAAATATCCAGAGATAAACTACATTTTAAAAAAGGTGATATTTTTTATATATGAATTACACATTTTTATTAGTTCTTGTTTGACAAACTCGATCTTTCCTTACATATTTCTCTTCACTCACACACACATACACACACACAAACATTAATGCCCGCCGGAGTGGACTAAATTTTATGATTAATGTGATGATTAATTAAATTATGTGCTAATTATGGCTTTCACACCATATTTATACGGAGTATGTATTTATATATAAATATCTGTAGTATTGATAATAACATTTTTCTTCGTGTCTTTGGATCTTTTAAAAAAACCGCAAAAACACAAAAATGTTTTCTTTTTAATGACAATTCCTTTAAATAATTAATGATTATATAAACACTGCTTCGCATAATAGCGTTTTACAATACAGACACTGTATTATTAATTAATATTGTATTAAATAAGTAAATTGAAAAAATAATAAATAAGTTGTGTTTATAAAAAACGATTAAATGATAGAGTAAAATGGAAATGTGATAAACTTGATTAATATGCTTATATCACACTTTACATAACAATCGCTAACTCGTAAGGTCGACAGCACTTCACTGAAAATATCAAATTAGAGAGAAGAGAGTAGAAAGTTGTGCATTTCGCTATCAAAAGCTCTATCAGTACATATATTAACTTTCAGTAATGCAATATACCATATAAATATAAATGTAATATTAGAGAGAGATGTGAGAAATTTTTATGCGAGCATTAATTTGATTGATTATGATTTCGGGTCATTGAAAACAGAGTTATGCGACAACAATAGGGTCACTAAATATTGTTCATATTTCAGTATTAACATTAATGCACAATTTATGTAATCAGTGAAACACGTGTCGACATGATTTGAGCATCCGGTAGAATGAGGAGAGGATGAGGAGAGGATGAGGAGAACGAGAGATCTAGATATGATGAGAGAGAGTGAGAGTGAGAGTGAGAGGGACTTACTGTTAGAATATACTACTCGGTTATGATTGTATTTCTGTTTCACAGCAATTGGTGACAGTGATTGCCCCCACTATTTGGTTTGTTTCCCCACTCTATTCATATACGGGAGTGCACTCCAGTTCACTCCATCTCTTGATGGCAGTGTCGCTCCCCATCGCTCACACAATGTGTGACCGAATTGCTAACATGTAATAGTAATAAACAATCCATAAGTGCGCACACAAATAATCATCATCAGTAGAAAACATAATTTATTGAATTGGATGCTAATAGCATGCATATACAGTACAGTACAGTACAGTACGTATACGTGTATAGCGCATCACAACGGATCGCAACGCTCTCTCCTTTACGAAGCCTAACGCACGCAACACGCATACACATGAATCCGTGTTTAATTTACTTCTTGGAAAAAGTGCGTTACAGTGCAGTGTGCACTCGTTTTGGCATCTGATGAGAGACGACGGATCTGTATGTTTGTTATAACTTATAATAAGTATACATTTACTTGACTTCAGTTCACTAGTCATTTATGCCCGAATTCAATATTGGTCTCCTAAAATTCACTTCCTTTTAAAGGCCAAAAGACCGGAAACAAAGCCATAGCAGAATTCTGAGCATTTCATTTTGGCTACTCTTCAATATATTAATCTATATATGAAAAGAACAGGAAAATTACAACTAAAATGCGTTTCATGTTCACAATATAATTTAATCTCGAAATAGCGGAAACATTGCTTCAGTCAATCATTATTAGATATTTCATATAAAAAAGTTTTCTGCTTTTGCACGGAAACAAACTTAATATCAAGTTATTAATGGCCTGAAGAGTTTCGGCAAAGTTTTTAGTTATCAGCAATCTTTTCGAAAAAATAAACAATTTAAAAATAATTTTTTATTTTGTTCAAAATTTTATAAAATATATTAAAAAATAGTGATTTTGGAATAAATAAACTTAATCCATAATTACAACTTTTGCGAAATTTATTTAACAAAAAAGTTATATAATTTATGGATTTGAATAATCGGTGATTTACTGTAGACTGAGTGGTGAGTGTGTGTGTATGTATAATGTATGTATGGTCATATGAGTAAAGTAAAATCAAATAGAAAACTTAAAATTAATAATTAAATTCATAAAATGCATTCAATATTATTGTTTTCCTGAAGTTCGTTCCAATTATGGTTTGTGTGCCTATTTATTCAAGATATCGTAAAAGTTAAATACAGCGGTAAAAAGATTGAATTTTAATAAAATAATTTTCAATGTGGAAAATAATTGAAGTGAAAATAGAATGATTTGTATTCACACGTCAGCTATACAAGTATTTTCAATATATCCGAGTTCTTTCGATATTATTAACAGTGAATCACAAGATCGCAATCCGTAAAATGAGAATTGCTCGATGAACTCGTGAGTGTAAACAGGGGCTCAATTTTTGTACTAAATTTTTATTTAAAAAAATTTAAGTCAAATTAAAATAAATTATTTTTTACACAAAATAATATAAACAATATTCAGAATATAAAATATTTTTATAACTTAAAATAATTATATTCAATAATTAATTAACTAATTTAAAATTTCCAAAATTAAAAGTTATTTTAAATCTAACGCTTAAATCCGTTAGCACTAGCGTTGTTCAGCACTGAGTTTGCAAAAGAATTCAATTTATTTACTGTTTTTAAATTTCGATTCTATTCACATTCTAATCTATATTAGTTTTTCATTCAAAAATTTTTCACGGGTTATTTAAGTCAAAAATTTGAGTAAAAATTTTTTTAATTACCGTTTTTCACAGTTTTGTTTAAGGAGTTAATGCTTTGACTATTATTAAAACTTTTTATACGACAATTTTTTAATTTTTACTCAAATTTTTGACATAAATAACCCGTGAAAAAATTTTTGCGAATTATTCGTTGTAACATCCATTCGTTATAACGTCCATTCGTTGTAATGGTTTCGTTATAATGGGTTCGGTGTACTGGATTCGTTATAGTGTCCGGATATTAATATTTACACGCATACCGTTATATGCATATTAATCGTTATATAACAATGAAATAATATGACTGTTTTACTTGTATATGAACTAGAGATGAAAGTTTTAGGCGGACTAACCTTAGGCTTAGGCTCAGCCTACAGCCTAAGCCTACGTTTTTTCGGAGTCTTAGGCTCAAGCCTAAGCCTACAGCCTATCCTTTTTTCAGGAGCCTAAACCTACAGCCTAAACTTAATTTAGG
>JAQGAW010001601.1:0-18345 GCA_034698025.1 Phthiracarus crinitus
TTTATTTTTGCTGAATACAATGTTTTTTATATTACCATATTATTTTGAAAATTAATTTATATATTTTAAATAATATATAAATAAAAAACATAAACGGTATAAAAACATTTAATCTAGTAAACGTTAAAGTTTTTTGTTGTCTCATAATTTAATCTGGAATGAATTAACTTATAATCAAAAATCTTAATTTATTTAATAAAAACATTAGTATATAAACGCATATTTAATCACAACCAAAACAACTAAAACATATAAAATGAATTAAATTATATTGTATATAATTTTCCTATGAAGAACTTAAGTCGTGTAAATTAATTTTTGATCTATTTTTCCTGTTTCTACGTATAATTTGTTATACTCCTCGTACATTATCGTGTCTTCAATTCTTTGATCGTCCAGTGCTCTCTGGTAATGTTGACTGTCGTAATTTTTTACTAATATTATTACGACACGCATCCAATAGGTTTGACAAGCTCTTTAAACGGCTTTTAGAATCAGTTAATTATTGACCACATTTCTTATCACTTTTTGGAAATAATATAGCTCTAAAGGCAGATCACAGAAAAGGATCTAAATTGATTTTAAATTTGAAAATAACATAAACAATAGCTAATAAAGCGATTTGCTATGGACTAAACAGGAAGCAAACATTCCTTAAAAACGATTCATTAATGAAATAGTCTATGTAATAACGAAACATTTCCGGGTCTTTGCAAATTATGAATCGTTTCTATTCTAATCTATTCTATTTTATAATATAAATTCTGTAAATTGTAATAAACATTTAAACATTAACGATTTTTGAAGTAATTTATGTTAAAAATATAATTGTACAACTTATTTATACAAAATAAAATTATTTGATTATGTTTAACCTAATTTTTTTGAATTTTAAACATTTTTAAATATTTAAGTCAAACTAATAAATGTGTATTCTACAACTACCTATTATTTTATTCTAAATTAATAAACAATAAAATTCACATAATTAATGCAGAGTTAATTTTTATCATATGATGAGACTGCGCTCTTATTACTTATATCTAATGTGTATATATATTATGTCATCAGAAGTCATAAAGCATTGACTAGTAATATTCTATTAGCAGCACTTGTGCACTGTAAAGTATAAGCTTATTATTAAAGATCAACGCTGCAATAATATCTACATTTTCATTTTTGCTTTAATTTAATTTTATAATTGTAATGTATATGCGATAAATGCACTTATCATAAATATCTATTTACATGTTAATTATTGAAATAATGTAAGTTAAGAGCGATTAATGTAAAGTATATATTAAGTAGTTATTAATATAAATGTATAAGTATATCTCGCTATATAATCTTATGATTTTTTATATCCATATAAGGTTATAAATTAACACCAATGTAAATGCAAAAATTTGGTGACGTATTTTTACTTATAACGTGTACATATATTAAAATGATAAAAATATTTTTTACATACAAATATATTAGTTCTTATATATTCTATTTAATGTTTAAAAAAATCTCAGATATAAAAAACTTTGATTAAAATTTCATTATATTGAATTATTATAAAATTTGGCATTGAAAATTGTTTAGTAAATATAACTTTAATGAAATTTAATAAAAGAAATTTTAAATACATAAAATCGATTGCAAACTTAATATTAAACACAACCCTTAAAACTATATTTTAGATTCATAATAAACATTGATTTAATTATGATAATAAAAATTAATATTATTTAGAATTACGTTTTAAAATTAATTTATGAACAAAAACGAAATAAATTTCGAAAAAACTTTCCTTTTTAATTTTAATTAGAAATTTGATTTAAAATTATTTCCTTTTTAATTTTATTTGTATGATAAACTTTATATAAACAGCAAAAGCATCATTTATTCACTAACGTAAAGTCATTACTTTTTTGATAATAAATATTTTTCTAATTTTTTGGTAAAATAATAAAGATTACATCTAAATAACCTTAAATTAACTAGAAAAAATATCAAAATTCTAAAAAATATTTAAAATTTCTTTTCATAGATAAAAATAACTGAACTTTTTTATATTTAAATTTGTAAGTAAAATCTTTTTTGAATTCTTATAAATATTAAAATTATTTCTAAAAATATTTTAACTTTATTTTTTTGATAATAAATAGTTTTCTATTTTTGTTGTAAATTAATAAATATTACATCTAAATATCATTATATTTACTAGAAAAATTGTTAAAACTCAAAACTTTTTTAAATACATTTAAAAGAATTGCCATCCGTTTAAGGTATTATTGGGATATAAGATGCCCCATACTTAGTTTAGAGTTATTATAAATTTTGGTTTTATTGATTATGAACTGAAAAAATACTGATATAAGCAAATATAATTAACTGAGGCATATCTAAATCCCCAAAATATTTTCACTTATGGTAAGAAAGTTGTTAGCACGCTAAGTGTCATTGGGGTTGTAATTATCCCGGTTTACTGCTGAAGTGTTAAATTACAATTTTTTGGATTAGAGTACAAATATTCTATAATATGTAATATAATGGTACAAATTTCCATAAAATTTAATTTTAACAATCAAATTTTATTTCTATTTTAATTAATTTTGATTATCAATTATCGATAAATGAAGTTAATAATTCTTACTATTTAAAATCAAAATTATTTTAATAAATACTGGTATTTAGGTTTTATAATATATTATACTAATTTATTTTTTTTTTGGTTTATGGCACTATTTTACTACTAAAATCTAACATTCAGCAGTATGATAATAATTTTTTACTTGAAATTTCACACATAATAGATATAATCTTTAATACGATTGAGTTAAGATACAGGTCAGATTTATTTGTATGCTAACGTTTAAAATAATTTACAAAGCTTTAGATTAATAAAATAAATTTTCTTATGAAAGCAGATTAAATTGAATGCTTGAGATTTCCTATTTCACACCCGACATTTAATATGACCCATTTTGCTATAGAGAACCTTGAAAACAAAGGCTACTAAAGAGAGACCACAAAATATTAAAGTATATTTAGCTTCTTTGTTAAAATAATTTTATCTCTATTAATTCAAACTTTAGCTAAAATATTTAAGCGTTAGCGTACAAATAAACCTGACCTGTATAATTGATAATTATTTCTAAATATTACATTATAATATTAAAAATATTTTAGATGAATTGAATTATTTAATTTTTTGTGGTAATTTTGACATTAAATTGATATAATTTAAGAGCATCCTAATAAACTTTTTTTATGAATTTACTTATTGATAATAATTATTTAAAATGTTATTTAATTAAAATCTTTATATTTAAACGTTTAAATATAGTCTTTTATCGAATAGTTTTTCAATGAACTTCTATATTAACAATTTAAATAAAAATATATCAGTTTAATGTTTAATTTGAAATATAAAATTTTTTTTATTTTAGTCATTTCACATATAATGGCTGATTTTTATTGTGCACATGAATTTGTTCAATATTTTGAAATTGAATTTTGCAATTTAGAAATTATAAAAGAACTAGAAGATAAATTTGAAAAATTAATTAATTTGAAAAATATAATATCAAGAAAAACTGATGAATATTTAAAGAAAAACAGAAGAATAACTTATCATTGTAAAAAACAAGATAATATAATACAAAAAAATTACAAATAGAATATAAAATAAGGAATAAAAAAATATTATAACATATGAGAAGTTAAAAAAAATTCATAACTTTAAAAATTATAAATGGAAAGCAAATTTTCTATTGTAAGTGGTAAGGATGTGACTTTACTCCAATGAAAAGTCGTTTTACTGTTTTAAATCACATATGGCTCAAACATAATACAAAGAAAATTCTTATTTGTTCAGAAACGAATTGTGGTTCGAATTTTAGATATATGAATCGTTTGTTAAAACACAGAGCATATATACATAAAAATTAAAAATTTTTATTATTGAATTGGATTTTAACGATTTTAACGTGTAGTTCACTGCTGTGAGTAATGACTTACATTATTTTCGACTAATGAGTTGGTTATGCTTGAAAACCTCCTTTAGTCGGTGTTAAATCCCTCGGCTAGTATTTAAATGTATGTTTAAATGACGATGTATATGAGATGGATAAGGGTTTGGCGGTATCCACGTTGAACTGTCACCTTTACTTGTAGTTTCTTTTTGTTATTATTGCTTTCAAGTCGAAATATCAATAAAATTTTAATTTATATTTAAATTAATGTAAATTTATTAGCAATGTATTCATGAAAGAAATTTTTTAATAAAGCTGATTTGAAATTTAATATAAATTTCAAAAAATTACAGTTATTTTAATATGAAATTAAATAAAACGTAACGTATATATTTTGGTGAATATTAAATTTTAAATTTGGTTTAATATTAAATTAAAAATATTTTCATTGAAAAATCAAATGCAATAATAGATTATTGAAGCTATATTAACGGATACATTTTAATAAATACATAGAAATTATAAAATTAAAATATAGAATTTAATTGTTAAAAGACAATAACTTTTATTACGATAATATCAACAAATGTTTTTGTTGAATTATATTTTTAAAAAAATATTAAAACTTAGTGGAAAACTTTAAATTAAATTAAACTAAACTTTTTAAAATTATTCTAAATTTATTAGCTTCTTATTTTCATGAAAGATGTCCTTCACATACTTAAGAAACTACAGAAATTAATTGCGGGCAAAATAATTTTTTTATGTGCTTCAAAAAAATATTTAAATTGAAGGTTAAATAAAAGATGGCACAAAATTTCTTGAAATTATTGTATCCTTTATAAATAAAATTTTTGCTTAGCTTCATAAAATCATTAAAATTAAAGGTTAAATAAAGAACTAGAAAAATTCATGAAAGACCTTCAATTACATATTAAAATATATAATATAATGAATGTTTGAAAAATAAAATATTTAACCGAAATTTTAAAAAAAGTTAAATAAAATTACGTACTAATTTTTATTTTTTTCTGACATCAATTCAATTGAAATTAAAAATGAATATATTTTCGTTAAAAGCAAAACAGAAAAAAATTAATAAAATTATAGAATGACAAAATGACACAGTAAATCTGAAATGTATTTAAAACAAAAAATTTATCACATTAAATAAAAGATGAAAAATCGAAATGTATAATTTTTTATTTTCATATAATTATTTATTCGATTGAACATAAAATTCAAATATTATTGAATATTACTATTGAAATAACAAAGCTCAAAAAAGATTAATAAAGTTATAGAATTACAAACTAATCGTGAAAATTTTTTTAAAATAAAATTAAAAACTAAATTTTTTTAATAGAATTTAAATAAGAACTGAACGTATAAAATTTTATTTTTATTTTACTTTTTTATCCTATAAAAGCAAATCCCAATAATGAAGGAATATTAAACCACAAATTTCAATAAATACATTGAAATTATTAATTTAATAATTTAATACAATGAAATTA
The DNA here is from genome assembly GCA_034698025.1 of Phthiracarus crinitus. NCBI lineage: Eukaryota > Metazoa > Arthropoda > Arachnida > Sarcoptiformes > Phthiracaridae > Phthiracarus > Phthiracarus crinitus. The sequence goes on from JAQGAW010001601.1 coordinate 5,483, forward strand.
ATTGGTAAAATGTAATAATTTTTATAATGATAATCTCTTCATATATTAATGATTTATTATATTTTTTTAAAATAAAAATTAAAACTAAGTATTTTAAATTAAATTGAAACCAAATATTTTAAAAATATTCTATTATTATTAGCTTCTTATTCATTAATAATGTCCTTCACATACTTAATAAACTACAGAAGTTAAATGCGAGCAAAATAAAAATTTTTAAAAGCTTGAATAAATTATTGAACTTGAAAATTAAATAAAAGTTGGTAAATTGTTTCATGAAAGAAGTCCTTCACATACTTAAAAAACAACCGAAATAAAGATTGAATGTTTGATAAATAAAATTTTTGTTAGCTTAAAAAATCATTGATATTGAAGGTTAAGTAAAGATTCATGAAAGATTTAAACGAAATATAAAATATTTAAGACTTAAACTAAAATTATTTAAAAGTAAAAAAAATAAAATAAAATTCATTTTTATTTTTTTATATATTAATTACTTTTAATTACTTTTATATTTGTTGTATTTAACATTTGGTTTTAAATAATAAATTATTTTTTTTTCTTAAATTTAGATCTTTAATTGAATTATTTCTCAATAATTTTAAAAATATATTAAATTATTTTTTTTAAAAATAAAAAGATCTTAAAGATAGCATATTGATCTTGATTTTTATTAAATTTGCAAAAAATACAAGTTAAAACTTTGTTTATTCAAATATATTTAACTCCATTAATTAACAAGATTAAAATCATGTTTAAAATAGAATTTCTTGAATAAATACTCTTTAATTTATGAGTAACTAAAAATAAAATATGATTTATATAAAAATTTAAAATTTAAAATTTTTATTTCATTAAATATAATGCACTTTAGTAAAATCAAAACTACATTTAATTAATGTTTGTCAACAAATAATTTTATTATATAATAAAAAAATTATATTAAAAGAAATAAAATTTGAAATATTTTTATTTCTTTAGGTACTATATATTACAAGTATTAAAAATTGTTGTTAAAATGTACAAAATATAATTGAATATGGTTGATATTTATTTAAAATAAGCTAAAATTTGCTAGTAAAGTTTACAAAGAGCTTATTTGAGATTTAATATTCAGAATTTTTAATATAAATAAATCTCATTAATTAAATACATTTTATATTACTTTATAGATCAAATTAACAAAATTAAATCATTTAATTAGAAATTCTTTGAATTAATAATAATATTTTATTAATTAGGTAATAAATAAAAGTTGAATTAATTGTTAAGTTAAAAAATAAGCAAATATTGTATAAATTAAAAATAAATGATTAATTTTCTTATGACAATAATTATTTTATATTTTTATATCTTATGATGTATTGATAATAATATATTAATTTAAGTTTAACTTAAATTAGTTTAAATTTCATTAATTATCAAATAAAAAAATAAAAACTAATTATGTTTCAGAATTATTTAGAAGAAAGATTTTTAATAGCTCCTTCTTTGAAAAATCTGTCAGCTTCAAAATTGTACGCATCACAGCTTTATAAGACCACTTTTTGGTAAAGAACCTCCATACCAATAGACGCATTATTTATATCAATAAGATCCTGTTTTTTCTTTACTTGTCCGCCATTAAATTCTTTCTTAGCCATTTATGAATCCAAATAGTTTGCAATTTAATTACATAAGTGCTATAGAAAAATTAGTCTATTGTATCCATTTTGTTTTGCAATTTCTATAGCAAGAAGTGAGGCAACTAAATCTGGTCTTTGACACGTTTGATCTCCAATGAGTAACTACTGGGAGCGGCACATTAAGCCAACAAATGCCAAAACCAGCGCGCAGTTCTGATTGACCGATGATAAGGCACGAACCGTCTGTGTAGGCGATTAATAATTGTTGATTTGAACTGCTGCTATGATTCATTGATGATGAATAATCGAAGTAATTTCTCTATTAAAAGTTTTCAATTCAGATATGAAATATTGATAAAATTTAAAAACAGTTTAGACGAGTACATTATTCTATTTTTAATACAACTTAATTCAAAACGTTTTAAAAGTAACAATCGCTTTGTAATCTTTTTCAATTCAAAAAAAACGGATTAAGAATTCTTAAATAAAAAGTATTTAAGCATTAGACTAGGTTTCAAGAGAATTTAGTTGTTTAATGTTCAATATTTATTCAAAATTATTGATAAATAACAATATATGGCATTTAAATATGATTTAATGCACATATTCCAAATAGTAAATAAGATTCAATAAATATAATGTGACGAAATATTAAATAGTTAACTAAAATTCTTAATATTATTGATGATATTTTATCACTTATAAATGACTTACTAATTCGGAAAATTGAATAACTATTTAAATAATGTATAAAATTAAAATCATATTTACATAAAGTATATAAAATAATCAATAAATTAAATATGAAACAACAATTAACTTAACAAAATATTATAATGTAAAATGTTTCTCAATTTTATTAATATTCAAGTTTTATTTACAAAACTAATTATTGAGTTTTAACTCTTTAGGATAAAAATTGTAAATTATATACTAAAAGAAAAATGTATAGATTCTAGATTTTAAGAAACAAGTCTAATTTAAAAATTTGAAGAAATCAAGTTTTAAAAAGATAATTTTAAAATATTGAACATCAAAGATACTAAATTCATAAATGAGAATTTTCGTGGTAACAACATTTTTATCAGAAGTGGAAATAACATTGGAATTTGGCAATGCATCAGTTAGTAATTTTTGTGAAAATCAGTATATTTTTAGATCTTTTTCAATGAAAAAAAAATTAAAATAGCTCTTAACTAATTATAGGGCAAATTATATCCAATAATATCTTAAACGGATGTCAATGCTTTTTAATGATTATTTCTCCTTTGATTTAGTATTTTCTGTTAAGCAAAACGGGTTTATACTTAGATCTGATGTGTATAAAAAGAGATGCACAAACACTTTGAAAGGAATGAAAAAAATTATATTACCTTACATCTTACTTTATTTGGATTTCGGTCAAATGTAAATTAACTACAGAAAGAAATTTTAAAAAATTAAATAAAATTAAAAATATTTTTGTCAATAAAGCAAAACTTTTATTTTTTTTAAATTTTTGTTTTAGATAAATATTGAAACTATATAAACAAACTAAATTTTTTGTTTTAATAGGTAAAACACCAAAAATTTTATATTAAGAATATTAAGATAAATAAGTGTTCAATATTAACTTTTAAATATTAACAATACGTTTATGTGGAAAAATTAAAATTAAATTAAAAATGAAATTTTTTAAATTTTAATTAATATTTAAATTATTATTAATTTAGAAGATTAGTATTAATAAAAAATATAATGTGCTTAATAATTATAAACATGGATAGAAAGAATCGAAATCAAAAACATTCATTACAAAATAATTACGGTACAGAATATGACAAATAGTTTTCTTTACATAAAAAATTAAATTTTAAAATTTATTGTTACTATTTGAAAATCATTGTATATTTATAAATTTTAAATTGTTGCAATCATGTAATTTCGTTAATTTTCTTCTTATAGGATAGTTTAAATGAAATTTAAATTACATTAATGTAATTTTGATATTTGTAAATTAAAATAAAAATCAAAATAAATTTTCTATTTTAAACTTGATTGTACAAAATTATATTACATCCAAAACTGAAAGTTCAATTAAAATAAAATATAAAATACAATACAAATTCTAAACCTTCTGAAAATAGATTTAAAATACATTTAAAATTAAAAATTTTATAAAATTAAAATTTAAATACTAAACTAATATCAAAACTTATTTACGAAAAAACCAAAATCAAATTATAAATTTTAAATTTAACCTAAAATCAAAATACAATCAAAAATAGAAATAGAAAATGATAAACAAAAGTAAATTGCTTTTATATCTATTTAATGAAAGTTTTATGAAATGTAAATATAATTGATTTTCAGTGGATTAGTATTTTTATAACGTTACTCTTTAAATTTATTAATATCACTCATCAATAATTGGTTATTAAAAATCCTAAATACAATATTAAAGGTTTAACATTTTTAATCAAAATTTTAACTTTTAATGATAAAAAATTGAACTAAATTTTACAATTGATTAATTAAATAGAATTCTGAAAATAATATAAAATATTTGAGATACATGATTCTTTTGCTGCAAGAGTAAATATTTTAATGAAAATGAAGTTATATTGAAATAGTTTTGTTTTTATTTTTAAAAATCAATATTAAAATAAAAATTATTTTCATATTTTGATTTTGATTAAACAAAACTTTCTTTATTGTGTTTTCAAAAAAAAAATTTTTCATTTCTTTTTATTTCAACTTTACTCTTATAGCAATTGTTCTTTATTGTTCTGTACATTATATTAAACAATTAGGATATAAAATCCAATGTTTAAATACATGTTTTTGTTAATTTATTGCATCCAACATTAAAGTGATCAATATTTAAAAATATTTGCTGTCTATAATTCATTCTTATTGGAGGTAAAATAAAATTGCAAGAAAAATGCTTGAAAGAAGTTATACTCATACTTAAAAAACTTTATAAGTAAAGATTATATTATAAAATATTAATAAGTAATTTTTTAAATAATAATAATTTAATAATTAAGAATGATTTACAAGTTAATATTTATTTAAAAAAATTAAAAGGTTAAAACTAAGCATATGAATAAAATACGATTGTATATCTCAATCGTACTTTCAATAAACATAAATAATAATTTTTTCAATTTCATTTCGTTGTAAAATTATTATTATAAGAATTTAAATTTATTTTGTTATAGACGATTACCAACATTTATAATATTTTATCAAATATATTTAATGGATGCAACAATAAAATTCCTATTATTTATTTATTTTAATTTGATTTAATCAAACATTGAAATTGAAGATTAATTTTCTAAAAAATTTCTAGAAAAATGCATGGAAGAAGTCCGTCATATACATAATAAACAATAGAATTATTTTTAAAAAAATTCAATATAAAACTTAAAATATTTTTGTTAAAAAAGCAAAAACACATAAGATTCCAAATTGAAAATGAACAAATACGAAACAAAGAATTTTTCAATCACATCTTAATTTTCTATTCCAATAAACATGAAATTAAATTTATATCAATTAAATTTTCAAAAACCTAAAAAGTTTCTTGAATTTATTTAACGGACAAACTTTAATATATAAATAGAATAAATAAAATTAATCCATAGCATAAAAATATTAATTTAATCGATAAAAAACCATATCCATTGTGTTACTGTTGAGAATATTGAAAAAATATTTATTAATGTTTAAATTATATTTTGAATTAAGTTTAATTCAATTGATAAAATTTAATCAAATAATTAAAGGCACAAATTTAGCTATAATTGTATATCTCGAAAGAATTTTTGTAAACTTATTGATTTCAAAATTAAACTTCTCAATATTTAAAAAATATTTTCAATGCTTTAAACAATCATAACAATTGAAGGTTTAAAAATAAAAAAACAAATTTTAATAAATAATTAGAATAAATTATATTAATCCATAGAAAGTAATAAACATATTGATATAATCAATACAATATTCATTTTTTACTGTTAAAAATATTCAAAAAGAGTTTTTATAAGAGGAGTGAAATCAAAATAATTAAAGTAATGTTTTTTATAAATAAAAAATGTTTGAATCATAACTTAAAATTTAATTTAAATAAACTTTACAAAATTAGATTTTGAATAAAATACGATTTTAAATCTCTAAGTTTTCTCAAAATATACAAATAATATTTTTTGTATTTTTTATTCATTGAAAATATCCATTAATAACAAAAGTACTCTATTGAGATGTGTTTAAATCTTACGATATGCTAACTCATCTCAAATATAAGCAATCTCAAATATATACTTCGAATAAGGCTTTAACATATTTAATGCTCTAATAATCGCATATTAATCATAAAACTTTAATCGTAGTATTAAAAACTTTATATGTGACTCATCAGTTAATAATATCTCATTTTTTATTTCGCTTTTTATACTAATAATATGTAAATTGGCACTTCTTTAATATCACATGAAGTGAACAGTTAACAAAAAGGCTTACGTATAACAAAAATAAAAAATTTTATGTTTAATTAAAAAAACAATTTAATCGCAATTAACGCATTTTACTACTTTGTTTATTTTATTAAATGGATGATTTTCCTATAAAATGAAAAATTAATTTATTTAAAGTGATTGAATAAATAATAAATAATAGGAAGTTTTATCAATTGATTGTTTATTAAACTAAAATAATGTTTATTTAAATGGCTTATGAGATTTTAATTGATGCACATGTTGTTCTGTCGGATTAATATTAAATTAAGTCTCGGATTTGTGTCGACGACAATGACATCCCTTGAATCTTTGTTACATTAAGTGTTTCCCTAGTTTTCTGAAAATAAATTTGCAACTTTATATTTTATCCAATATGCAATTATTTTTTTTAAATTTATTTTATGCAAAATTTAATTTCATAATGTATATAATTTTTTTAATTCTTCAATAAAATCATTGAAATTGCAGGATAAAATGATAGCATGAATTCCTTAACATTCTTAATAAACATGAGCCAAAAATGGTAAAATTTGGTAAAAATTAATCTATTAAATTTAGATAAAATATTGAAGTATTAAAAAGGATCAGATATTATTATAAATAACTTCATTAAAACTAATTCGTGTTAAAATCAATCACAAGAGTAATCATATTCCTATATATAAGTGTCTGCTTAACAACAATTTGTGTGATGTAGACTCATCGAAAGCTAAAATAATTGAATCAAAATTCACAATACATTCATCGTCGAGCAATTCGATACAAAATAATAAAAAAATATTAAAAAAACTTTCATTAAAACAATGTTTAGTTAAAGAAATAACTGCTTAAAAAAGTAAATATAATTGTGAAACAATATAATCAATAAATTAAATCCCAAAAATATTTAATTAACAAAATTTGATTATACTATTGAATCAATTTTAAAATCAATTAAAAAGTGTGCTCATTTTGAACAATAATAATCTCTCTAGTTTTAACTATATCTTTAGTATAAATAACCTTGATCTTTAATAATTGAATTGAGATCTAAAACTTGAAGTACTTTGAAGTATTTTATTGTTTGCTAAAACCTTGTTTAAGGTAGATTGTCTTCTAAATTTTAATAATAATTGGAAATTGTTTTTGGCGAATATTTTCATTGTGACTATATTTATACTTTTTAGGACCAAGATCTTTATGAAAGAAATATATCCTGGATTAAGTTAAATTTTTATTAAAACTAATACACTTTTTATTATTTAAAATATATTATTCTTAAAAATTTAAAATTACTACGTAGTATTCTTTCCGTTAAATTATAAATTCTTTTAATTTATATATTTAGTAAACAATTATTTTTACTAGATTATTTTTTTCACTTTTTAAAAGTAGTTTTAATTATTATAGTTAATAATTGTATTAGAATATATTAAATAAAATTTATATAACATTTTGCATGCAATAAAATTTGCTATTACCATTTCTGATTAATTAATAATTATTGTTCATAATTTTTCTACTAACTTATTCGTTTTAATTAATATTTACTATATTGCCTACTATTTTAAATTATTTAGATATTAATTTACTTAATCTTAAATAAATAAACCTAATAAGGCATATACATTTCTTATGATTTAATATTTTTTATAATTTAAATTTTGACGTCAAAACTAAAAATTTAAAAAAACATAAGAATGAACATTTATAATGACTGTTTTATAATGATTTAATTGTACTTTCCAATTTTTTTGTTAATAAATTTTTTTGGTAATATTTTATATTTTAAATGGTTTCAAAACATTTATAATTTTATTTTTAAAACAATTTTACTTAATTTTATTTTAATGTAAAGTATAGATAACTTTATTATTTAATTTTGTAAATAGTATTTAATTAATTGATTCATATGTTATCTCTATATTTTATTTTTTCAATTTAAACAAAACTTTTTATGATGACTGGAAACAATTTAAAAGATACAAAATTGATTGGAAAAATTTGCAATTTGTTTTCCATTCAACTCGAAATTTAAAAATTCCATAATATTATTTTTATATCATTAATGTCTTAATTATTTTGATTAAATAACTTAAACCAAATTAAACACCCAGTCTAATATTCATAATAATTTATCTAAAATTAAAAATAAATAAATAATTTTTATTCAATATTTTATTCAATTTTATTCAATTTTTGATTAAATTTTAATAATTATTTAAATGCTAAAAATTTTTTATATAAAAATTTTTTGACTATACCATTTAAATAGAATATAACACACAATAATTAAGAATTTTTATACACTTTCTTGATTATTATTAAACTTAAATATTTATATAATTTTTTAATTTAATGTTGTTTTATAAAATGATTAGAAACTTAAACATATTGTATTTTATAACTTTATAAATTTTAGAATTAAACAATAAATTAAATGATTTTATGATTTTAAAGAAATAGGTCTAATTATCCAATGGCAAACATTTATGAGATGTTATCAACTATTTTAACAAACCGATATCATATGGGAAAAATTTTATTAGATTATTGTTTCGGTATTCTGGTTACCCCAGAAGACACTGGGTTATATTTAATTAACCCAATTTCAACACCACATGGATTTAATTATAGTATTCTGTTTTTGGCACCAAAAAAGGTTTTTATTATAAACAATTTGAATCCAAAAATTTTAATTTGTAAACCGTATAATTTGGAAAATACACTATCAATATTAACTTGATTGAATAAAATCAACGAAAAAAAATATCTTTCAACAAGATTATATACAACAAACAGAATTTGTTTCATAATTTTAAGAATATAGAAATATATTATAAAATTGTTTATACATTTTTTTGTTTTATTTCTTTGAACAATATGAAATAAAGTGAAACATCATAAATAAAAAAATAATATTTGTGTCAAAATAATATTATTCAAATTATATTCAAATTAAGATTAAATTTTACCAATGTTATTAACTTATAATTTAAATTTTTCAAAAAATATATTTAATACATTTCATATATATTTAATAAAAAATTAAAAATAATTGTATATAAAGTTTTCTTTAATAAATTTTTATTCAATTGAATTTGGATTTTATAATTCGTAATTTTAAACTTAGATCAATTTGGATTTGTATTCAGAATATAGTTAATTGTTTTTATCTGTGAAACATCAAAATAACAAAATAATTTTTAGGGAAATAGGAATGTTTGATAACTTTAAACGTACTTAAATTTTGAAAAAATTTTTGAGTTGAAATAAAATAAAATAATATTCAATTCTATATATCGATAGTGTTAATATTAAAAATATATTTCTTTTTTTATTATTTTTTTTCATTACAACTTCTCTCATAACAATTATACATTAGAATCCATATTAAATTTTCATTATAGATTATAACATTTACTTTAATTGCATTTATTGAATTATTCATTCGTAATTTAAACTTTCTTTAATAAATATTTAATTCGTTTGTAATTTGATTTTTTAAAAAATTTTATTACTTTTATACTAATTGTACTTTTATTACGGTTACAACAATCGAATTTTATTTTAAGTTAATATTTAATAATTAAACTAGTTTATAAAAAAAATTTATAATTTTTGTTAAAAACTATGAATGTATATTAAATTTTTGAGAATTATTAATATTTTCGATAAATAATACAGGTAATATAAAAATAAATAAAATATAAAATAAAAATACATTTGATCTTCATCTTCCTTAAAGGGAGTAAAATCATTACAAATCTTAAGAACATTTGGAATATCTTTGCATTTTTTTCCGTCAGTTAAATTGACAATTTGTTTTCCTCCGACATCGATGAGACTATTAATGTGAAGATTAAAAGCGGCACATACGATGTTGAACAGAAATTCACGATTAACTTCAACATTGAGATCTCCGATATCAAAAAATTTCTTCTCCCAATTACACAACACTTCATAACGTTTATAATTGTCTTCATCGCATTCATCTGGTACTGGATGGTAGTAATGATACTCAAGCCATTCTATGATCTTTTTCAGAACTCTATCTGTAACCGATGGATAATGTAGAGGAATTGCTTTAATTTTCTGGCTTCCCTCTGATTCTTCAATTTCTTTGCAAAAATCTAACACATTGGCTATGGTTAATGACATATATGCAGCGTCGCGTAAACACTCCAAAACAGTGTTTTCATTGCTTTTTAGAAGAAATTTTGCCATTTACTTGACTTATAACAATTATGTTTGTTATTACTTTTGACTTATAACAAGTTGTTTGTTATTACTGTACTATCACAAAAATAATAGAAAGAATAAATAATTTTACGCATGCGTTATAAATGAACGAATTATCATACAAAAATTTCGTGTTTTGGAATAAAAAAATTACTTTATAATGTTGCTAAAACTTGTAGGTTATTTGTTGTAGATCTGCAAAATCTTTCAGTAAGGACAATGTAGGATTTGTTTTTTGTAAATTTAGTATGAAATTATCTACACAGTATTATCATTTAAAATTATCGTGAGGAAACAGAACCGAAGATAATTTTAAAAATGAATGATACATTAACATAGATCAGTTTTTGTAATAATTTATTAATATTTTTATTAGGGTAGTATTTAATTTAATAGTTTGAACAAATATTGTCCTTTAATAAATATAAAAACAGCGACATTAGGAAAGATAGACATGATCAAATCCATAAGCTGGACATATGTTCAATAATGTCAGTTTAAAATTTCATATAATTTTATTTTATTACTTATATAAAGAGTAGAGTCATCAAATTCAGGAAAGTCCTTGTTTTTTAGAAAGTCCTAATTATTTAGACAATAAAATATTAGTTCGAATCACATTAAAATATTCTTTTTGAGACCTATTTATTGTTCCTGAAAATCCTGAATTTTACTGTTAACTCCTGAAAATGCATGTTATTCCGGAATATACATTAATTTGAAGAAGTAAAAGAATTTTTGCCTTATTATTGTTTGGTTAAATTCGAAAAACTTTTAAGTAAAAATTCATGTATGAAACACTGTTTCTAAAAAAGTCATTAGTATTTCTACTAAAATGATTGCACCGCGTGTCTCATGTTATGTCGAAAAATTTTTTTCTCATTATAAAGATATTCTCGCTGACAAACGATATAACATGTTGGAATCAAACATTGAAAAATTTTATTTGAATTAATAAGGAAAATTTTATTTTCCTGAATAATCCTGAATTTTACTCTTTTTTCTTCATGAATGTGATACGAATAATCTTGCACATAAATGTGAAATAATGTAAAACTGAAATTGATGACATGAAGACATTAAAAAAACTAAAAACTGTGAAGACATTAAATTTGAAAATATTTGATTTAATTTTATGTATTGCTATAAATCTATATTAAAATTTTGTCAGGACATACAAAACTTGATATAAATATTCATAAAACATGACGGGATGTGATATGTTTATTAATTGGATATTTTCGGAAAACATATAGATAAAAATTTTGCACCACCTAATTTGTTTATTACAAGAATAGATTTATATGAAGCTATTTTTTATTTATTATATCGAAGTATTTAAATTGAATAATTATTTTTCCTTTATATTTTTAATAGTTTTTAAATATTTGCATGCAATAATTAAATGGTTATTAAATAAGATTTTTAATAACCTACATACACTCGTTAAAAATGAATTTTATTTAATGTTGAAAGATTGGAAAGATAATAAAGGCAGAATTTAATATATTTCGCTTGATTATTTGAATCTTTTCTCAGCTTATAGCAATAATTGAATTTGAAGGATAAATTTACAATAACATTGTAGAAATTATATTGATAAATGTACTTTAGACACTTATTAAACTATAGATGTAATGAATAAATGCTTGATAAATAATTTTTTATGCTTTAAATAATAATTTAAATTGAATGTAAAACATAGTTCGCATAAATTAACTGTCAAAATATCCTTAAAATACCTATGAAAAACACCTTAACAACAATTACTGAATTGAATAAAGTAAACTAACAACATAATAGAGCTAATTATGATTGTTATTAAGAACAAATAGAATTTTGTTATTAAATTTAATAGTACAGAGGTATAATTAGATTTGTTTTTAATACATTATTTAAATTGTAATCAAATATTTTAAAATTATTTTTATGTTTATCAACATCTTTGTAAAATATAATAATTGAGTTTTTGTAATAATTAAGCACAATTATCATGAATTATTGTTATTTATAAAATATTACATTTTTAAATATAAATGAAAAAAAGTCTTTAATTATAAATTATAAATATATTACGATATACTATCATATGACTGTTTAGTAATTATTAAAATAGAAATTGAAAATTTATTATTATTTATTTAAAAATAAGATCTTTTACATATAAACAAATAGTAAAATAAAAACTCAAACTTTTTTGAAAAATTTAATAAGTTTTTAAGATATAATTTTTTTAAAATATTTTAACACAGTTTACATTTTGGAATAAGTTTTTAAATATGAAATACTTTTAAATACTATTATAATAAACTAAAAATCTATAAAATTCTAAATAATTCATGACTAATATAAAAAAACTGAAAATCTTTTAATATCTTCTTTTATAAATAAAATGATTTTCTTTCTTAAAACTAAAATAAAATCTAAAAACAATTTTATATTATTTGAATATAATTATATATTATTACCATCAAATGGATAACTATTGCAGGATGGTATATTTATATACATTTTT
>JAQGAW010001602.1:0-18344 GCA_034698025.1 Phthiracarus crinitus
GGGGTGGGGCCCCCAGGGGAGGAGCCTATAAAGGGACAAACAGACAAACAAACAGACAAACAAACAGACAAACAAATTTTGAGATTTATATATATGATAAAATATAAGTTTTATAATCATTTTTCAAACTAAAAAAGCTCTTAACTAAGTTAGAATTAATAGTATTGTGTTCTAATACCTCATCTTCGAACTGTGTTCGAGTGAATTCAGGATCAATGCTAAATGATTCGTTCTGTCATTAATAGATATAAACAAAACTAAAAAATTATCATATTTTTTAAACATAAATGATTAATCATATATTCATAAAATTATATTTTGAAGTTCGTTGAAAAATACGCATTTTTTCAATTACAAGCAATAGATAATACCTCGTGAAGTTGAACTGTAGTGCACAACTGGTTTCCAATATTACTTTGATTGGCAACAAATATAGTTTTGCAAGCTATGAACTTATTGACATTATTGGGAATATCACCGTTTGATTGTACACCAGAGGAATGATTTGTTTGCGTATGCATAAGCGAACCTTAACGCAAAACAATAATACAAAGTACATTAAAAGATTACGGTTCACTCAAATTACCATATATTTGTGGTATCAAATCTGGATTTCTTTTACTGTCGTGGTTCGCAACAATAATATCGGTTTTCGGTACCAAAAATACCGATGGACTGTAAAGATACTTGAATGTTGGTTATATTATTTTTAGAGACTGGAAAGTGGGGACAAATCTTTTCTCCTCAAAGATGACAAATATTATAAATTGTCCATATTTTATTCGAAAGTATAATGTTTAATATATATATATATAATTTATAAAATATATTTTTTTACAAACAAAAATTGCAATCGTATTGTGAATATATTTGAATTAAAAGTATGTTTAATACACCTTAAATCTTATTTTGTATAATATTCGACAGAAAACATAAATTATGCAACGAAACTTTAATATAAAACTTTAATTCATTTTGAAAAACATTTTATTTGAGGTTTTTAAACATGTAAATGTGGCAAATTTTGTTCCTATTTTTAAATAAATTGTGTTTCCATATGTGTCCACAAAATGGTAAAATTTTGTCCCCAATTTCCAGTCTCTAATTATTATATGTGATAACTTATTTCTAAACGCATTACTTTAGAGTATCTTTATTTAATTGACTAGAAATCGCTTCCTTTTCCTCGTCTCGACTCCTAATTTTGCAGATAATAGCGATAATAACGCTCAATAATAGAAACACTAATAACAAGCCAACAATCATTCCAACAATAACATCGTAAGCGTCTTGTTGTTGCACATTCTCTAAAGCTAACAACAATAATAATAAAAAAATTGAGTTAAAAAGAATAATAGTTGCGTGAAATCGAAACAAAAACAATATGATAGTAAAAACTGGATGATTACTGATTTTTTTATTAAGAAGATTAAGTGTTTGAACTCTTAATTCAAAGCTTTCACTTTTTCCCTTAGGATTTGAGGAATAGATAACAGCGATATAGTTATAACCAGACTCTAATTGTTGCAAAACAAACACAGGTCTATCGCCGTTCGTTTCGTTCATAATTGGCATACGATTGTCAGCGTACAGATCCAAGTGAAACGTTTGTTCGAGACCGCCGTCATAACCGGCAACGCAATCAATAACCATCGATGATGTGGTCTTATTAATAACTGCGCAATCATTGATTCTCGAAGGTTGCGATGCGGAGATCAATGTGAAAATGCACGGCAGTTTCATTTTTCCCACAGAATTCTTAGCCAAACACCAAATTGAGTCGATATCTTGTTTAGTGTTTGGCTTCAGCGATAAAGTGCTGGCGAGACCATCGCTGCTAACATTATGATACGAATCATCGAACTGTGTTTGATTGGCAGTCCAAATAAATGTGACATTAGGTGGTGAAGCGCTAACTGTGCACATGATTTTCAGTTCTTCGTTCAATGTTATTACGCGCACCAGTATTGGCTGCTGATTACATACCGGTGCGTCTAATGTTATAGATTAGAGTAATCATGTCTATTATTAATAACTTAATGCATTATTTGTTTTAAAAATAAGTATACACAGAAACTTTTGGGTACTGTTTGCGCGCTTTTATTAATTAAATATACGTTAAATGATAAAAATAGCGTTTTACATACATTGAACATCAACTATAATCTCTTGACTAATACCCTTTCCCTGGGAATTAATAGCGAGACACTGATAGTTGCCTTCGTGTATTGGACGGACGTTTGTAATCACCAAACTTGAGTTATTTACGATAATACCTTCAAATACGAATAGAAGTATGATTCGATCGAAACAGATCGCAACTTAAAACTTCTCTCACTATCGCTCAAACTGTTGAGATACACACCTGATTGAGAATCACTTACTAATTGGACGCCATTGTGCAAGAATTGCACAATTTTTGCCAATGGATAAGCATTGACAGCGCATTCCATCACAATTTCATCGCCTTCTGTCACTATTACGCTATCGATACGAATACGATTATGTAGTATTGTTACGTTTGGCGTATCTTTATTTAATAATAAACATTATTAGTTTTTTTAAGTTATTTTATTTTTGATAAAAAAGTAATTCCATAAAAATTAATAAAAAATAAGGAAATAATTTTTTGTTTTACTTTATTTGCAATCAGAAAGTAGTAAACGAAAAGCACAAACATATACTGTTCTTTTCTATTTAGCTTTCATCACAACACAACACAAATACGGTAATAGTAATAATAATAATAATAATAGTACTATTAGACAGAAATTTAATGGTTTAATGGATGGTAACAACAATAGTAGTCTCACATACAGAGCACATTTAACTTCCATCCATCTTCGATGGAACTATTAGCTAATCGCAAATTTTCTGCTCGACATGCGAGATAAGCTCCGTGATCACCAACCGATGGTATCAATTTCAGTATACTAGTCGTTACATTTCCATCGTGTGAAATGCTTTCTCTAAACATATCAATGAAACGAAACGAAAATTTAGTTATACGTACAGTATATCGCGAATACTAAATATAAATTACGCTCAGTTTGTGACCACTTATTTGTTGCAACACAAACTCTAATTTGCTTTTCTTATTATAAACTTAGTTTTCGTTTACCTCGAATGAGTGAGTTCACGATTGTCCTTAAACCAAGTGATCTGTGCCGGCGGTCGCGAACCACGAGACTCGCACAGTATTTCCACTTCTCTGCCATTCGATAGCGTATGTCTCGCCGTTACTATTTCAACATCGATCGGTTTCACTTCAAAGTGTAGTTAAGTATTGATAGGAAAAATCATTACAAAATTTAACTATTAAACTATTAATGACATTTACGCGTAGACCTGCCATATATTTTTTGAGTAAAGCTGGAATTTTACTTAAAAATCATTTTAAAAAACTGGACATGAACTGGACATTAAAGATTTCTTAATGAACTTATAATATTTACACTTTTATATTTATCATAAAACTGGACATCTGGCAGGTCTATTTACGCGTTTAAAACATGATATTAGATCATCAAATTTATTGAATTTAACGCCGAATTAACATTTAGAAAAAAAAACACTTTTTTAGTTAAAGAATAATACTCTACAATATCTACCTATTTATCGAATTTATTTTTATCTCAGTTTACTATAACTCGCAATTTACTATTTTTATAGTTATAGTTACTATTAAAAAAATCAAATCCATAAGTTAGATATACTAAATATAGCTTACAATACGAGTTAATGCTAAAATATCCACAACTAGAGAATTTTTTATTTCGGCAATATTAACATTTATTTTGATAACAGCGCAACATTTCCGTTTTCTATACTCAACTAATGAAATCTCGAGTTAGTGCTGATATAAACTGAATGTGCATAACACTAGAATTTTATGTGAGATGTATGGACGTGTAAGCAACAAGAAAAATGCATAGAAGTCAGGCTTCAAAAAAATGATATAAAGATTTTGCTGTTAGTAGTAAAGCAACAAAATAGACCAAAGGATACGTGATTTAATGATAATTAATGGAAATGGGCATTGCCTTCAAATTTTGTTTAAAATCTGTTTGTTTATTCATCAAATGTTAAGAATTCAGATATGATAAAATAATGGGATTATTTGTGAGATTATAGCTATGAAAATCGAATATATTACGGAAGAAAGTAAAAAATTGGATCTCTAGTACAAACGGTTAAAATAAAATATTTTAGTTTTTATTAATCCATAAATGATGCAAAATAATTTAATTATTGTTTAGAAGTGACAACAATTTTAAAAAATTCCAAACCACAATAAAAAAATAAAGCAAAATAAACTAAAAAATTTAATATAGCATTTAACTTACGATTAATATCTATCGAAATCGTAACCATAAGAGATTTTGTCACGTTATTACTCGCTCTACAGATAAGATTAGAATTGAGATCATTTCGCGACAGCTTATGTATCACCAAATCGTTATAAACAGTGATATTATTGGCACCAATTATATAACTATCATCTATCATCACATTGTCGTTATACCATAAAAGAATTGGCGGAGGTTTACCTGTTTTTGTGCATAAAACGTAAAAACATTAATTAAGTAGTCATACAATTAAAAGCATATATTAATATCAATGACATCAAAACCAATCAACCAATCGCTTACCGCCATCTGATTCACAAATTAATTTGACATCAGATCCTTCATTATAAGGTCCTATAAGGCCATTTTGGGGCTGATTTTTTTCATTTTTAATTACAATTTTTCGTGGAGGCACTAATTATTTAACGTAATAAATGGTTATATAACATAGCATTACAAAATGCTGATAATTTTGAATACCAATAACAATTAGTGTGATTAACGTGTTCATAGTTCTTCCCCATCTAAAATCAACTCTACATCTGTATTCCATACCGTCGTCATCATAAACGGGATCAATCCTTAGAAGCGCCGGTCGGACGGAGAGATCAAATGATGCTCTATTGCTGCCGAATACGGTATACAATGGGAAATGTTTAGCGTTCTCGAGTGATCCGTGACGCGCGTCAACGCTATATATCGGTACACCAGACGTGTCTCCGCGATACCAAAGAATCAAAGTGATAGCATCATCAGCTGATTGTAGCGTCACATTGCATGGTAACTCTGCTCGACCGCCAGAAAATGCTTTATGATCTGGAAATGCTATTCAAATAACAATGAATATACAAATAACAATACAGTATCAAAATGCAGTTATATAGGAATGTGCAATTCATTACACTTCAAAAAACAGTAAACTATCAATTATGTCATTCAATTATGACAAGTTTTAATTTATCTCCAAATTTAAAAATTTTAATTTTACAACACCTTAAGCTTACTTTGTAAGCTTCAAACTTGAGCTTGAATTTCGGCATATGTTTACAACCTCTATAAACACTGACGATATACGTTCCAACACAACAAAAAACTTAAGTGTGAAATCTATCTATCATTACTCTTGAGAATGAGTTCATTAATCTTTAAGCGTTAAATATTAAAATTTAATTAATACATACAAACTAAAACAAACGCCTTTTGTAATGTACCATAAAATATTTTTTTATTATTTGCGCATTACGTTTAAATGAATGATTAAAATAAATTTTAATAAACACAAAACACTTACTGCTATGTTCTTCACGTCCAATGATTGTTCTAAGCTTAATACCAGGGGCTAAATAGAGGCAAAAAACGCTTCAAATTAATGAATACACCAATCAATTCGGTAAATATAAAGTTGGAAAAAAAACGATAGAGAAGAGGAAAAATCAAACATAAAAGCAATAAATTATGAAGAATTACGATTAATTAGTTGAATACTATTTGCATAATAAAAGTTAGAAAACTTTTTCGTTTATATGTGTGCGCGACTAAAATGAAACTTTTTTCGTTATATTTTGTTTGCACAATGATTTAGTGTCGAAAAAAGGTTTTCACATGCAAATCACTTTTCTGGAGCTTTTTTCTAAACTCTAACGCCGAGTTTTTCCTACAATAAGCTAAAGTTCTTCTCGTTATAAAGTGTAGATTATTTCGTTTACTATTCAAGGCTAAACTCAAAAACGTCTATTTTGGAATTTAAATGCTTAAATCCCGATTTTAATAAAAACAACTAACTGTTAGACATCTTTTAAAGTTAAGGTATTAAATCGTTATTTGCGAAAAAATAGGTTTGAAAATTTTTAATTTAAATTACAAATATAATCATCAAATTATTAAATTCAAATTAAATTATTATTCTAATGTCAACTTCTCTCATGTTCTGAACCTGCAGATCACGATTAGTTTTTTTCCTGATAACAATTTCTTTTCACAATCATTTGAATCGAGACATAAAGAATGTCGAAAGAGAAAGAAGAATAAGAAAAAAGGAAGTGATGTCGTGTAAGGTATAGCTCGACCATAGTCTTGATTGAGAATTGTATTTTAATTAAGATATTTATAGCCTCAAAAGATATAAATTGTACACATTTTCAGTCTAAATCCTATATTCTTTCAAAACGTGAAAGCATGTTTAAAGTTTCAGTTAATTATAACACATTCACATACATAGAGCTAAGATTCTAGAAAGTTAATGCAAACTTGTATGACAAATAAATTAGTTTTTAAAACCAAATGGCAAATCTTTTTATTATTGCGAACAGGAAAACAGCCAAACATTGTTAAATCTAAAAAAATATCTTTCTAAATACGAAAATATGAAATCTTAGTATATCTAGATATATAATGCGAAATACTGTAACATATAGACTACCTTTCAACAAATGCGAAATTATTTCGCAAACTCTAGACGTTAAGCTAAAAAACTGAAATTTTTTCATTAAAGAATGTCATAAATCTTAATTTTGTATGAACACTACGTCTATTCAAATCACAAATTTTGTGGATAACATTTTCATTTAAAGCACAAACCAATACTACTACTGCTGTCAATTAAAAGTTGTGGACATGTAAATATAGCGTTACATCTAAATATAAAATATCGCTCATACTGTATACAGAATTATAAGCAAAATCGATTTATTCATTTCTTAGTTGGAAGGTTTAAAACGTTTGAAATGGTTTAAAAAATGAAACATTCATTAAATGTAAATTATAATAATACAATAATATTCTTCACGCAAAACAGTTTTTTCTGCAAATCTAACTCAAATAACAGTCTAACAAAAAAAACAAATTTAAAAAATGCTAATATTTAGGAAATTTTGCGCATCAATACTGTCATGAAAAGTTTATTGAGCTCATATTAAGAGATGATAAGTTTTGATGATTCGTTTGAACGCAAAATGAACAACTTTTGTTGGATGACTATCTTATACTTTGAAGCAACTCTCAAACTAATGAGTAATCGATGAAAAAGAAAAAATTAAACAATACTTTTTTAGCTAATTTTTATCGCAATTAATTGCATTAAACTACAATAAATATTTGAATTTTATTTCATATATACTTATCAATCTATACATTTTTTAAGCATAATTTTAATATATATATGCACTTTATTTTGTTTATTTGTATTTATTAAATTATATAAGGCTACCACTGCTATACAATAAGTAGAGTAACAGTAGTTTGGCGTTGGCTTTACTTAAATGCTTTACCAATGTTTTAACTGCTAACGAATTGATTTTCACTTAGGAGTCAAACGCTAATAGCGTTTATATAGTAACTCGAACTTTAGCTTTTTATGCGTTTTTTTCTTACATTATCCTTTCTTACGTACACCTTGTTTAGTGTTAGTATTATTATTCTCGCAAAACATATTACAAGTAATTATATATTGTTTCATTAGATTATATAGAACTTGTATTATGTTTTCCAACAAATTTTTTTGGTTCAAATTTAATCGATATTTACACAAGAAAAACATAGAGAAAACACTTCGTTTCAATTTGATATACGATTAAAAATTAAAAAATAAAAGTTGTTATATATTTTTTACAAGTTTGTATAAATGCAAAAACATTATCGTAACTAAAATAATTTAGATATAGTCAATAAAATATATAAAATTCGAATCTCTATCAAAAATATAAATTAAAAATAAATCACGTAATAACTAATTTAACAAAAATCGTTAGTTGTTTAAGGAAATTATTTTGTAAACTCTTTTGTTCGCTGTTGTGCTAGAATTTAAAAAAAAAACAAATTTTCAAAGTGAAAAATAAATTATTTAACAAAAAAACACAAAAAAAATTCAGTTTTTTACCCCAAAGTTATCAATTTTTCATTCTAATCTATTTTAAAATAGAATTGAGAAAATTCCACAGCTCTGATCATTTTTTAGTTTCAATAAACATTGAATAGAAACAACATTTACTGTTGCCATATAATAGAGTATAACTTTAGAAATTTATTCAAACTAAAATCAAATCATATACAGAATTCTGTCACAAAAATAATTATCTTTGCGAATATAAGCCGAAAAAAAGAAAATCACGTAAATTCAGAATAGTTTATTAAAAAAAGAAAACAAATTGATTTATTCGCTGATCAGTGAACAAATCAACGAACAAAAAAGAGTTGAATATAAGACGAATAAGTAGTAAAGATATCGATAAAAAGTTAATCTCAATTTATTTGATTTATTTCTATTGATGACGATTTACGATAAAAGATAAGCTTACAAGTTATTATGTTAAAGCGAAAAACTATCATTTTGAGAGAAAAACGAACGATCATTAGCATTGAACGAAAAGCAATCTTCACATACAGTACACAGAGAGTCAATACTAACGTATATAGAGTTAGCCTTAGCCTTTAGCATAAATATACGTTATACGCATCTAATTGAGTCGCAATCAGAAAACTCGCATCAAGAGTATCATTAAGAGTGTGCGATGTTTAAAAATAAGGTCTGCCCTACATTTGCATCCACTCATAGATATTCTAGAATCTAGTCTGTAGTTCACTGATGCCTTCAGTTACCAGTAATGTACTACAGTGTACTGTACACGCAAACAATATAATAGAGTTTAAACCCTATTTGACCTCTTATTGGTAAACTAAATGAATGAAATTTATTTTTATTACTATCATTAAATAAACTACTTATATGTATATATAATTATTTTTTGAATGAACTATCAATTTTTAAGCATCGCTCGCATTGTATATCAATTGGCTCTGTTCTAACTAATTGTAATTCAACCGAAAAAAAGGAAAAAATTGGAAGAAAATTTCAGTGTAATTATTCTGCATTACGAACTAAGATGCAAATGCGACTTAAATCGATTATTATAGCTTTTCTATGTTTTGTGCATTAATTACTTTAATAAATATTAAATTAAAGCGTATATATTTGCCCAAATTTTTTATTATCCAGTAATTGAAACCTTTTAATGAAAAAGTTTTTATTTTTCATTTGGGTTCGGCATAAACCCCTAAAATATACACAAAAAAAGCTAATGATAGTTCATATGAAAGGCAATGATTGTCAAAACACTCTTTCATAAAAGAAAACGCTTTTCCTTAATCAACTTGAAAACCCTAACGGTATGGTATGTTCAATACTAATAAGCTTATATTTTTCCATTAGAGGTTCATTTATTATAATTTATGTGAATTTTTTTAATGAAAAGAATACATTATTTATGAAGTTGATTCTCTTCAAGTGAATGTAGATTATAGTGGTTTTGTATCAACTAGTTTTTGATGAGTTCAATGTGAGTGAGTGTGTATGTGTGTGTATGTGTGGCATAGCTCTCCAGTAATTAAAAATTTATTGAACATGTTTTACTGATATATATCTCTCTGCTTCGATGCGTTGTAACGTAAATTAAATTATAATTATTTAACACAATAAAATTTTATAGAAAATATAAAATTGATTTGAGTATTTTTAGAGCCACACTGCAAATTTTTAAAAATGATTTTATGTAAAAACATTTTTGGTAAACATACACGAGATTATGTGCCTCACACTCCAGTTATAATTTTTTGGTAACAATACAAAACAATTAACGAGTAAGTTTGATAGCATATCATTGCGATTAAATAATTTTCTCTTAGAAATGAAACGCTATCACAAAATATAGATGTTCTCTTTTTCTAACAAAAAAGTATTAAATTAAAATTTAAAAATGTTATGAAAAAAATCTGCCATATCTTTGATACCAAACTAGATTTCTCTCATAGAATACTGTAATCTTCTTTAGAAAAAAGAAAAATTGAATTTTATTATATTTTAAAGTTTAATCCAAAAGCGTCAACAATACACAAAAGTTATATTTTTTTAAAAAATACTAATTTAGCATTACGTTCACGTATAGAACAAAATAAAGTGCTTTTAAGCCATTATATCAAAACTCACACAATTCATAAATGTCTTGCTTTTTTGGTTGTAATGGATAATCTTATACTTTTGCCCCTTATTTTGAATACTTTGTTCTCTTATAATGGAAATCTAAATCTCATTTTTTGTTTACAGCGGAGTGAACACAACGAGTGAGAGCAGCGCTTAAGACCAATTCGATTTAGAAAGAAAAAAATTGGACGCGAAATATACAAAATAGTAACTTAAAAATAAGTTAACTGCACTCAAATTGATCGTTTGGGTTCGCGTTCGCAGGCAAACAACACTTTTGCTGTGTGTTTGTGATCGAAAGATCGGTTTCGCGTGAATGTTTTATGTGATACACGAGTTATTTCTCATTTTTTTCCCAAATCTTATTTCTTTCTTTTTCGTTTTGTTTTATTTTGTGTGTGTTTTCTCAGAAAAATTTTACTTCCAAAACAGTTAGGAATAAGATTTATATATTTTAAACGAAACCAATAAAATCAAACACAAATTGTGTGTGAAAAATAGTGTCTCCAGAATTACTGTTTATTTTCCATACAACATGGAGTAGTAGTAGTAGTAGTAGTTGTGTGCACTTTAAGCTGCAATTTTTTATGTATTAAACGAAAACATATTGCATATAAACCGTATTCGTATACGTAAAACGAACGTTGTGTCGATGATAAATGCATTATTTTATGAAGCCTTTAGTAATGGAAAACTGGTCTTTTGTTATCGAAAATATTGCAGTTACAATACTCTGTCATTTTTTCTTTTTTTTTTGTTTTTCGTATTAAATTGAAGTCTGAAAATGATAAAATTCGATGGGGAATGTCCTTTACTTACCATTTTTAGCTCACTTTCTCGAAGCAAACATTCGGTAGTCTTTTTGTGCATTTGAAGCAAAATCTCTTTGAGTTTTAGTTTTCGTGAAAATTAGTTTGAGTGTTAATAAAAAAATAAAATAATTTGAATTTTTTTAAAACTATTAATTAAAATTAAGATTAAATATCCAATAAAGATTGAACCGAAACTGAACCAAACATACGTTTCGAAAAACAAGTGTAATCTATTCTACCGTCAGATTTACTGATGAGTTAATCGAACCATTAATATCTTTTTAATGTCAATAATAAAAAATTAAGTGCTTAAATATAGCATATAAAATTTTTATCCTAACAGAACCATAATTAAATCAGTAAAATCCTTTAATATCTGAGTTTTTATTTTTGTTGTTTATATTGATTTAAATGTGACAAATCCCGTGTACAAACATCTAAGCACTACTTGTGATTTAACATTCCTTTTAAACCAGCATAGAATGTAACGAATTGTTTGAATAAAATGGTATTCCGAAACATATAAAATCGACATAACAGTGAGAAGAATTTTGATTGGGCTTCGAAAAAATAGTTTTCACAACAACAAAAAATATAGCTTTCATTAGTTAAAGTATGAAAAGCTTTTTGTTTTACAGCGTAGCGGAACAAATTTCAATTAATGGGTTGACGTGTATTTTCTCTATTGATGGGAAAACTCACGCCAGAGCTTAACTCAAAAAACTTTTTTTCAAATAAAATTAATTAATCAAAAGAGTTTTAGAACAGTTTTTAATGTCATTATTTAAATCAAATGCTTAAATTAAAACAAAAAAGTGCTTCAAATGCTGAACTAATCAATTTTTAACGAAGAGAAAAATTTTAAAATAAGTTGTGACAGTGTGTTCCAAACCAGGGGTGAAGCTGTCTCTGTCTCGTTCATAAAAATTTGAAAGAACAACTGTTACAGCAAAATTTTTACATATACAACGAGAAAGAGACGCAAAATCTTAAAGAGGTTTGAATCTTTTAAATTGTCTTCTATTTTTTAGTTAAAGCTCTCATAAATCTTAGTAAAAAGTGATTAAAATTGCGATAAATTCTAAAATTAACTGCCTTTATCACCACACTTAGTGACACAATATTTTAAACACTTCGAATTGATTTCGTTAAACAAAACTAAATGTAAATAAAATTTAAGTTTCGTTTGTCAGATGTAACAAATTAATATGTATTCACGTTTTTTCATGTTTGACACTATTAAATGGCATCGAAATGTCCCTCAATTCTATAGAATTAATCATAAAAAACCAGTATATATATAGGTATAGGTATAAATAGTTTATAAGCAAATGTAAATTTACAAAATCTTGTGCTCGTGACGAATAGAACGAATTACCGATGGTTTGAGTAGGAGTTAGAAACGAGCTTTTGAGACCTATTGAATTATTTAAGTGTCGCAACTCTTTAAAAAGCGCACTATTTTATTGTAAACACACTTTTTTCTATACATAGTAGTATGCATTATAATATCAAATATTTGTGTGCGCTTTGATGGAACTAAAAAAACATTTTATGATTTTTTAAATATATTAAAAAAACGTTCAGTATTACCAAAAATTTGAATGTAAAATATTCCATATCTTTTAACTTATAGACATAAATAAATATGTATAAAGATCTGCATTATGTGACTCTTTTCCATAAAACGGCTCCGAATATATCTATAGATATGAAGCCAACATAATTTAAAAAAATAAAAAATTTGGGATAAAAACGACGAGTTTTGTTAAGTAATTTTCCATAAAATAATTATATCATCAAATTTAGCTCACATTTGTTGCCAATCGTGTGTACGAAAGATATAACTTTAAGCTTTTTTAAGCTTTTATCAGAAAAATAAATAATCAATTTTTGTCTATTTAACATTTTATTTGGAATCACATTATTTTAGATAATTTTTTAATTTAGTAAAAACAGATAAATATATAAGAAACGTTACTAACAAATTAAAAAATAATAACTTTGATTTGATTAATGTCGGGATTCATTTGCAAATATTAATCTTATCACTTTAATCGCAAATTTTTCATAAAATATTGAAAAATATTCAAAGTTGATATTTCAATTAAATCAGATTTAATGGATTTACAGTTTTTTAAAACTTAAAAATAATAGGTATAAAAAGCTCAACATATATATCAAACTAAAATAATTCAAAACAAATGTAAATCAAATACATTTCAAGCTTATATTATGAAATATTAAATATCAAGTAAATTAATACATACTTTAGAATTTCTTTTTCTCTTAATTAATGATTAAAAATAATAAAATTATCGTTTTCCATGCGTAACATCAATTTGTATGACAAACTATGTTAACGCTAACGATAAACGAATAAATCATAAATTCAATACGAAAACAAAATTCAAATTAATGGCAAAGATATCAAAAAACAATAAAAAGAAATATGGAAATACGCAAAAAATAGGCGGAAAAACAGTTTTTATCTCGTGATTTATTATAATTGGTATTCGGAAACTCACCTGAATTGACGTTAATGCAAAGAAAGCGTTTATATTGTGTGAGAGTCAGCAGTAATTTGAATATGAATGACAGCAACTTCATCATAATATGCGCATTCGAGATGTGTTTCTGTTATCTCGCGATCGGTTGTGATGTTGTGATGTAGTGATGCACCAGAATCTGTATGTGTATGTGTGTGTGAAATATGAGTTGGAATCTGCAACAAAAGAGAAAAATTTAATATATTAAAGCAAACATTTTGTAATAAGATTTTTTTCTCTATTTAACAAAAGTATCAAAACTTTTTCCGTTTATATTATAGTTTATACATATTTTTGTTTTTAATTTTAAGTTTTAATTCCATTTTTTCGAATCAAATTAAATATTTATATGAAAGCAAACAACGTTTCTATTTTAAAATTACATTATTTAAATTAAGAATTAAAAAATATAAACGAAGAAAAATGAATTTTCATAAATAATAAAGTAGACGGCAAACAATATTTTTTCGTAAAAAAGTTCATTTTTTTGTTATTAAGAATCAAACAATACAAAAGTTTTACGCATTTGTTAAGCAAAGATATGTGCCAAACGATAGGAAAATATGGTACGGAATCGCACCTAAAAATATCCAAACTCTTACAACTTAGTGATACTTCCCTGCAGTTAAATGCTTAATACACAAAAGCGATGACAAATGTTTGCATCATTAGCTAAAATATGATACACAATCGAAATATATTCAGCGCAATATACGGGCTGTGGATCTAAAGATCAGTACAGTTGTATGCTATATATTCAGTGAAATCGTATCGTATTATTATTACTGGAAATACTTATTCGGGAACAAAAAAGTAAATGTTAATAATGCAGATGCGAATGACAATAGAGTAGACGAACATTAGGTATGATTAATAAAAATACTAAAATTACTCAAATAAAGCGAAAGAGTAGTGTTCAATAAAATTAATGCGTGGAATAAGTTTTTTAAAACTCGCTCTCTCTTTCTCTCCTCTTTTTCATTATTTAACTAACATTATATTTTATACGAATATCGTTATATAAGACTCGAAATATAAAATAATACATTTCAGTCAATTATCTTTCTTTTCGAGAAACTACGACATACGCTAATATTTCTATCAATAATAATCGAGCGAAATGTGTTTCGTGTAACGAAATACAAAAATAATCACATTTCACTTATGAGGAAAAGTCATTACAGATTATGAAATATATTTTTTCAAAAAAAACTTAGTAAATGCCGTCGTTTGTTGAGATCATAAATAAATAAATATATATATTTATATAAATTCCAATAATTGTTATCACGATTAAGAATATTCGTGTTTGAAACTAAAAAAAATATAATTAATTATTAAAATGAAAAGTTTTCTAATTAAAAATCTTTTCTAATCAGTTTTAGTGCAGATCAGGAATAATTATTTAAGAGGAAAGAGTGCATTAAAACGAAGTTTCGCGTAAAACTGAAATAATTTCGTATCATTAGAAAATTGGTGGAAACGCGTACAGCAGTAGTGCTGTTATTCAGTACGTTATATACGGAGCATAGAGTTTTGTTGCAAACTGGGAATAAATACACGCATCGTATCGATTGTTAGCGCCGATAAGTTTGAAATTATATGTAGAGCACGTCATATTCCCGTCTAGTGTTTACTTTTTAAAAAATATATTTTTTTATTGTTATGGATTTCTTGTTTAAATTGCGAACAAAATATTTTCTTGTTCTGTACAGTACAGTACAGTGTGTTTGTGTGTGCAAACAACGAAAAGTTCTGTAATTTTGTTTTCTTTCTTACTATATATTTCTTCTATGTTTTGCTCGAATTTAAATTAAGCTTTCGTTTTAGTTCATTGTTATGATACAGAATACTGAGGAACAATGCTATGTTATCTGTTGTTTGATTAACTCTATCTCTGTGTGCAACGATTTATTACAATAAGATATGTAAATCAGAGAACAATGCATTCAAAATATATATATGATTTGTATGATTATATATATTATATAAGTTGTAACGAATAGAAATTACCAAAACATACATTGGAATCATGAATGAAACAACAAATCTATAAT
Source organism: Phthiracarus crinitus (assembly GCA_034698025.1). Taxonomy (NCBI): domain Eukaryota; kingdom Metazoa; phylum Arthropoda; class Arachnida; order Sarcoptiformes; family Phthiracaridae; genus Phthiracarus; species Phthiracarus crinitus. The sequence goes on from JAQGAW010001602.1 coordinate 15,739, forward strand.
ATCTTATAAATATATATTAACTTTTGTATATAGATTTTCATTTTGACCACACAAGTGTCATAAACATTGAAGAAGCAAATGATAGAGAAAATGATACACTTATTTATACACAATAAAACACGAACACAACGTTTTCCGCTGCTGTATATAAAATCAGTGATGAAAAAAGATTAAAAGTGAGAGTGAAATAAGCGAAGCAACTAAACTACGAATACTAATAATAATCATAAAAATAATAAAACTCGAAACTAGATTTGTGTGCATTATTCGAGCGCACACTTGTTATCAAAACACGATACACTACACTGAAGTCCACACTACCAATAGTACCAATAGTACCCCCGATAGCTATTCATTCAGTGAGTCAGTGAAAATCATTTGTAGTCTCATCTCTTTTACAAGTATTATATTATTCGTTTGGTGTGTTGTTTCTCTAGAAATATTCGCTACCATTTTTCCATTACTGTACGACAATATGGAGAAAGGCTTACTCTGCGCTCTCCTGTTATTGTATTCAATATTATTGTGTGCATATTCGTCAATATTTACAGCCAAATATTGACCGATAAATATTTCTGCTTTTTATAGAGTAAGAGTAAGAGTAGGAGTGAGAGTGAGTGAGTGAGTGAGTGTGAGCGAGTGAGTGAGTGAGTGAGGGAGGGAGAGAGAGAGAGAGGAGAGGCTAGAGTTATCAAATTCGTGCTTATAGTGGACAATCACTTTTGCCAATCGAAGAAAGAGAAAATGTGTTCTGTATTGTTAAGGATTCAATAATCACTGTTATTGCGCGCAGATATGGCACAAAGATTGTAATAAAAATTTTTTCACTGATAAATTATCAGAACAGAAAATTAACTTTTCAAAGGAAAGGCGAATAATATTTATGATTTGTATGGTACACTATATATTCTTTTGATCAAATATTCGCGCAAAACGTATGTAAGCTTTCATTTCACTGCCGCATATCGTATTTAGTAAATCAATAAAAAAATTTGGCGCTTATATGATATACATAAGAATTTAAGTCTAACTCTGATAGCGAGTGGTTGTATCCAATTCTGTAGAGCCAGATATGGAATCTTATTTTTATGTATAACTGTCTGCACACATACTGTCTGATCGTTTTTTCATTATCGTCGGGAAGAGGAATCACATTTTATATGTCGTATTCGCGGATTGTTGGATATTAGGTGTAAAGAGAACTGACTCGATGTATGACCTAATACTACAACAAAAGTTTGCTATAATCATAATCATAGAGATTTTAGCGCTGTTTATCTCATCTTTCACTGGTTATATAGCGAATATTATACGATAGATGTCAAGTTAGATATAAGTTTTGTGCGGATGTTTGCCACAAATTCGATATGATTTTTTGTTGCTTACTCTCTGTCCCAATACTCGTTCGTTTCAAACATTCGTGTCATGAGTGCAGCACATAAACAAGATTAGTATCGAAGTACATAAATAAGATTGAGTTTTGATCAAAACTTATTAAAATACTGAAAACTACTTTCGTTACTCGTATCGAGTTTCGCGATATTAGTTTTTTTGAGCGAGTTTTCGCAGCGTTTACGTCTAATTGACACGCGATAACAAGCCATTTGCGAAAAAGTCTGATTCACGAATAAAATGTCTAAATTTTTGAAATGAACGCGCGCTTAATTATAAGATTAACATTTGATTTTTAAACCAAAAGCTTTTAAAGTGGTTTCCAATTGATTAATAGATGTATAAAAATACATAAAAATAAGTAACTTTTAGATTCGTTACTTTTGACAAAATCTTTAATCGAAGCCTATTATTGAGAAAAATAGATGTTTATATTTTATTTTTCTTATGATTCAATCAAAAATATTGGATTAACTTATGATAATTAAAGCCTTATAACTTATAAATTCACTTATAAAAAGAAACATTGAACATAACAATTCTGACAATAATATAGAATAACATTTTCAAACTTTATAGACTTTTAATTAAAGAATATATTTAAAGTTTGTTAAAAAATTTACTCTATAAACTAGAGGTTGAAAACGGGTTCCGCGGTATTGGAGTGAGTGTTATTAAGTGAAAAATACGCTGGAATGGGATCGGAAACATCTTCAAAATATGATTATAGGAATTGGGTAATAGAGGTAATCCATATCGGAAAAAATGGGAATGAAAAATTGAACTTTTTTCGACCTCTAATTCAAACCTAAATTTTTTGGAATGAGAAAATCATTTTTAATATCGACAAATTTTAAAGAGCTATAAATATAAAATATTACTCAATGAAAATTTAATATACTGTAATTGAAAATTATCAATTAAGTTTGTTCTATAAAACATCGTAATTTTTTTTACATTTTCACGGAAATAAATAACCATAATAACAAAATAATTTTCTTAATCATATATATAAATCTCAAAATTTGTTTGTGGTTAGGGTGGGGTGGGTTAGGGTGGGGTGGGTTTGGTTGGGGTGGGATATTGTGGGGTGGGTGGGATATTGTTGGTTGAGGTGGGATAATAGAGGGTGGGGTGGGATAATGTGGGTTTGGATAATGTGGGGTGGGATAATGTGGGGTGGGTTAATGTTGGTCGGGGTTGGTGGGATGGGT